>JAPZAG010003160.1:0-12123 GCA_027475135.1 Bactrocera correcta | reverse complement strand
CTTAATATGTTAAACTAATGATTTGAAGCATTTCGATATCGATAGCTAAATATGTATATACAAGAAAATCGACTTAATACCTAAATATAAGATTATGGAATTCTTCTACGTGCACTGCAGTTATGCCTCCATGGCTATATGCCCACTTCAGATCGTTAAAAAAGGTTTATTAACTTAAATATGTTAAACTAATGAGCTGAAGCATTTCGATATCGATTGCTAAATGTGTATATACAAGAAAATCGACTTTATACCTAAATATAAAATTATAACATTATGGAATTCTTCTAAATGCAATGCCGTTATGCCATTAGGGCTTTATGTAGACTTAAGTGCGTTAAAGAAGGTTTATTAACTTAAATATGTTAAACTAATGATTTGAAGCATTTCGATATCGATTGCGAAATGTGTTAATTCAAGAAAATCGACCTTATACCTAAATATAAGATTACGAAATTCTTCCAAATATACTGTCGTTATGCCGCCATGGCTTCGTATCAACTTCGATACGTTAAAGAAGGTTAATTATTTTAAATATGTTAAACTATTGGTTTGAAGCATTTCGATATCGACTGCTAAATGTGTAAATACAAGAAAATCGACTTTATACCTAAATATAAAATTATAACATTACGGAATTCTTCTAAATGCACTGCCGTTATACCGTTAAGGCTTTATGTAGACTTTAGTAAGCTAAAAAAATTTTATTGTCTTAATATGTTAAACAAATGATTTGAAGCATTTCGATATCGATAGATAAATATGTATATAAAAGAAAATCGACTTTATACCTAAATATAAGATTATGGAATTCTTCTACGTGCACTGCAGTTATGCCTCCATGGCTATATGCCCACTTCAGATCGTTAAAGAAGGTTTATTAATTTAAATATGTTAAACTAATGAGCTAAAGCATTTCGATATCGATTGCTAAATGTGTATATACAAGAAAATCGAATTTATACATAAATATAAGATAACGGAATTCTTCTATATGCACTGCCGTTATGCCGTTATGGCTTTATGTAGACTTCAGTGAGTTAAAGAAGGTTTATTAACTTATATATGTTAAACTAATGATTTGAAGCATTTCGATATCGATTGCTAAATGTGTATATACAAGCAAATCGACTTTATACCTAAATATAAGATTACGGAATTCTTCCAAATGTACTGTCGTTATGCCGCCATGGCTTTGTTTCAACTTCAATACGTTAAAGAAGGTTAATTAACTTAAATATGTTAAACTAATGATTTGAAGCATTTCGATATCGCTTGCCAAATATGTATATACAAGAAAATCGAATTTATACCTAAATATAAGATAACGGAATTTTTCTAAATGCACTGCCGTTATGCCGTTAACGCTTTATGTAGACTTCAGTGCGTTAAAGAAGGTTTATTAACTTAAATATGTTAAACTAATGATTTGAAGTATTTCGATATCGATTGCTAAATGTGTATATACACTAGGCATCAAATGAAAGTATAAATTTAATACTTATCAACTTCACTGCATTCGTTCACTTCTTACATTTGCAAATTCCGCAATTGATGCGAATAGTATGCCATGAAGAGGCACCGTTATGTAAATAAACCGTTCGACCATAATGTGTGTTTGTTATGTATACGTAAAAAGTCTTTTTATCAATAAAATTAATTAGTCTGTGCTAGTCGTTTGATGCGCGTGCGTCATATGAAAGTATAATTTTAATTTGTGTTAATTTTTACAAGGTAAATTTAAAGTTGATTAAAAGTTTAACTAAACTTCCACTGATTAGGAAAACTTTTTTAAAATTTAATGTTTTTTCATTTGATTTTTATTCTGTTCTTAGTGCAAAATGCGAAAAACTGAAGAGATTCGAAACCTAATTGTAGAAGATAGGAAGAAAGCAAAACATACGCAAAAATTTCTGAAAAATATTCTATTTCCATCGGAGGAGCAAGAAAGATTTTCGAAAACTTCAAAAAAAGGAAGACATGTAAGACTCAGTATGGAGGCGGTCCAAAGGTCAAAATATCGAAACACGTTGAGCGTCTCATAAGAAGAAAAGTTGTAATTAACCCTGAAATTTCATGCAGGGAGTTGATTGAAAGTTTAAATTTAAATCTTTCCGTCAGTACAATGCAGAGAAAATTACGATCATTTGGTTTGAAAAATTATGTCGCAAAAAAACGACCTATGATTTCCATTGTGAATAGGAAAAAAAGGCTGGAGTTTGCAAAACGGTATGTAAACATGCCAATCACATTTTGGGACAAAATAATTTGGTCCGACGAGGCCAAATTCGAGCTCAAGAACTCAAAAAAACGTAAACGAGTTTGGTGAAAAAGTTCTGATCGCTTAAAACCACAGTGCATACAAACAACAGTGAAGCATGGAGGTGGGTCTCTTATGGTGTGGGGATGCTTCTCTAAATTTGGTGTGGGCAACTTGGTGAAAGTCGATGGAAGAATGACGGCAGCTGCATACGTTGACATTCTAAGCGAAAATTTGACAATAAGCGCGGAAAAAATGCATTTGGGATCGTTTTTTTTTCAACAAGATAACGACCACAAACACACGTCCCGACTTGCAACTCACTTTTTTGAAGAAAACGCAATCGAAAAACTGAATTGGCCAGCTCAATCGCCAGATTTAAATCCGATTGAGCATTTGTGGGCAATTTTGGACTCTAAAATTCCAAAAAGGAGCCGGACAAATTTGGCGTCCTTTTTCTTAGAGATGAACCGTCAATGGGTTAATATTTCGTCGGGAATGTTAGAGAATTTGGTTCGAAGTATGCCCAAACGCCTTCGTGCAGTAATTCAAAATAAAGGTGGTAATACCAATTACTAAATTTGTTTTCAAAAGAAAATTGTCTATATGTGTTGCCAATTTATACTTTCATTTGACGACTTTTGTTTTAGTATCAGATTTTCAAATAAAAAATAAAATGTTTTTCTTTCGATTAATGAAATAAGATTTACTTTACATTTTTTGTTATACATATACGTTTAGAAATAGAACAATATTGTATGAATTCAATACTTATTCTTTTAAATAAATCTAATTGAAATAACTACTGTGAAATTTATACTTTCATTTGACGCCTAGTGTACAAGAAAATCGACTTTATACCTAAATATAAGATTACGGAATTCTTCCAAATGTACTGTCATTATGCCGCCATGGCTTTGTATCAACTTCAATACGTTAAAGATGGTTAATTATTTTAAATATGTTAAACTGATGGTTTGAGGCATTTTGATATCGCTTGCTAAATGAATATATACAAGAAAGTCGAATTTATACCTAAATATAAGATAACGGAATTCTTCTTAATGCAGTGCAGTTATACCGTCAAGGCTTTATGTAGACTTCAGTGCGTTAAAGAAGGTTTATTAACTTAAATATTTTAAACTAATGATTTGAAGCATTTCGATATCGATTGCTAAATGTGTATATACAAGCAAATCGACTTTATACCTAAATATAAGATCACGGAATTCTTCCAAATGTACTGTCGTTATGCCGCCATGGCTTTGTATCAACTTCAATACGTTAAAGAAGGTTTATTATTTTAAATATGTTAAACTAATGGTTTGAAGCATTTCGATGTCGACTGCTAAATGTGTAAATACAAGAAAATCGACTTTACACCTAAATATAAAATTATAACATTACGGAATTCTTCTAAATGCACTGCCGTTATACCGTTAGGGCCTTATGTAGACTTCAGTAAGCTAAAAAATGTTTATTAACTTAATATGTTACACTAATGATTTGAAGCATTTCGATATCGATTGCTAAATGTGTATATACAAGAAAATCGAATTTATACATAAATATAAGATAACGGAATTCTTCTAAATGCACTGCCGTTATGCCGTTAAGGCTTTATGAAGACTTCCGTGAGTTAAAGAAGGTTAATTAACTTAAATATATTAAACTAATGATTTGAAGCATTTCGATGTCGATAGCTAAATATGTATATACAAGAACATCGACTTTATACCTAAATATAAAATTATAACATTATGGAATTCTTCTAAATGCAATGCCAATATGCCATTAGGGCTTTATGTAGACTTAAGTGCGTTAAAGATGGTTTATTAACTTAAATATGTTAAACAAATGATTTGAAACATTTCGATATCGATAGCTAAATATTTATATAAAAGAAAATCGACTTTATACCTAAATATAAGATTATGGAATTCTTCTACGTGCACTGCAGTTATGCCTCCATGGCTATATGCCCACTTCAGATCGTTAAAGAAGGTTTATTAACTTAAATATGTTAAACTAATGAGCTGAAGCATTTCGATATCGATTGCTAAATGTGTATATAAGATTCTAGCGCCATGTCTGCGTTGCCCACTATTTTATTCCTAACCACGCTAAGAATACCGTAATACTTTGGGGTTCCTCTTAGGGGTTCGTATATTTTTAGGATCCGATCTACGCTTTTCCTCCATGAATTAAATTCGCCTGCGTGACCGGAAAATTCTTTCAAACATTTAACGACGTCGGGTATCCTATCTAAGTCTATTAAATTTGTCCTGTGGGTTTCTTCTATAGTTTGGTCAGTTGCTAAAGACAAACTAGCATTTGGATTAAGAGCTGCCTGTACTACTTGTGGTATTTGTTGCCTAAAAATGTCTGTTGCTATGTTTCCTATGAGAGTCGTTAAGTCGTCAATGCTCAATTGAGCGTTTCGCGCCGCCTGAGGGGTAGGTGTTGCATTATTTTGGAGAATTGGGGGGCGGACAAGATTATCTGGATTTGCCATCTTAAAATTGTTAATATAATTTTGTTACTTTAAAATTTTTCTTACTTTAATATTGATCCTGCTTCCTGGATGCTGATGTTCTTCTCAGGGCTGGTGTCCTCTTGAGATGTTGATTGATGCAATTTTTGGTATAGATATAACGGTTGTAGCCGCTAGGGATAGTATAATTGTTGGCTATAGGTGATTTTAGTACTTTTTATTGTACTAATTTTTTCTCACTGTTTCCCTTAGGAGTTTGATTTTGAAGCCTTTTTTAGCTTTAAATGGTTTGTTTTAGAATGTATTTTGATTGTTTATATTGTTACTTTGCTTGTCGCTTTTCAGGCTTTTTTTTTTTTATGGTGACGATAAATTTAATTAGTTATCTTCGTTATTTTAACTATCAGTTTTAATTTTTTTTTTCTTCTACAGTGTAGGCTGGTACATAATACCACCTTTTTGCCGAAGCTACTAAGGGGCCTTCACAACTGCGGTTTTTTGTTTCTTCAGTTTTGGGTAATTTGCTGCAGGGTGGCACTAGCACACTGTCACTAGTTTATCACTTAAAGGTCACAGCACAAAATTAACGTTTTTACTGTATTTCACTTGCTTTTACCACAGATTTTGCCACTCGCGCACTACCGGTACTTTTTAGGTATACGACGTTGTATGCTTTACGCGTTACAAAAAAATTTTTTGATTTCGCGCTTTACGCGGTATATTATACAAAACTTTACGTTTTGTATTTAGCTCGGGCGCCAGTTACGCTATCACTTTCGTGAGAGCGAAAAAAAAATACAATTTTAGTTTTAGGCGGACAGCGATTCCGCGTTTATTGAGTTTTAATCAACAACTGCCCCACCACCATGTAGTTTACAAGTACTTATATTTATATTAAAGCTAGGGCTATGCACTTAATTATTTGCATCACCAGTTTATTGTACTGAGCAGACTGCTGCAACAGCAATATTGTTTCCGTTTGCGCTTTGCGCAAGCTATTCTTTGGAAAGTTAATATTTCTGCAATAATGCAATATTATTGCTTTCCGTTGCATAAAAATTGGCACAACCAATATTGCAATTAATTCCGGGAATTTGAATGTTAACTATTCTTAAGACACGTGCCGGAAGTTGGCTGTGGGGTTACTAACATCTTTGGTGTTAACTTACATACTTGCGTCTAATTTAGTAATCATCTATGTATGCTAATATAATTACTGGCTTGACACCACGAAAAGCGTAATAATTCAAATTTCAGTCAATTAAGTAAGAAATACCCGAATTATTTGCATGTTTGTGTGTATATGTGTCCCTAACATATTAATATATCAACTAAATTAGGAATATTATTAATACAACGGTGTGAACAATGCGCCATTAGTGTTTATATAATATATTCTTAATAATATGAATTCTTAATAAATGAATGCATTATTAATTAAGTGGAAAGCATTTGTATTGTGAGAGCAAATGTGAGCTTAAACGATGGGCAGAACAGCGCATAACTTGAGAAAATGCACTCAAAACAGATTAATTTTGTATTTCACAAATTATCTTAATATTTTTGAGCCTCCTTGAAAGAACAGACATTCTGCCGAGGGCTATGGCGTTACCTGTTCGCACTGAGAAACTAAAAGCTCATGAGTTCAAGTAATAAAACGTTCAATAAATGATCCATCGAAAGCGAAATAGGGAGGTCCTCTGTCAACATCGGAATATCCATTCCTCCTTCATCGATAGGAAAATCGGGTTCGTCATCTCTCGATGTTACACTTTCACCGCCGTTCAGCAGGCTGGAGGAGTGTTAACTCCATAAATTCATCGTGCTCTAGACATCATTTACTAAATCACCCGTATGTGGTCTACAATACTCGTAGTATGCTCTGGCCTAAAACTTTACTTTAGTCCTCGCATCTTCTTGTCGAATTTTCAGCCCTTTCAGCTAGTTTCACGAGCTTTTCATAGTAATGCATTTCAATCTCTTGAGTTCCCCCCTCTTCAGCTCTCAGTATCTAACCCACCCCGCTCGTTTTGCTAGTGGTCGATCATAGCATTGCGAGATATGGAGTCCGCTTTTTCTCCACTGTGACGCGGTAGACCTTCTCTGTTCTGTCGGCCTCTCTGAAAACCAGAAACTTCTCTTATACCAAGTTTCTGATAAGTGTTCTGTTGCCGGGAGTGCTTTGCTGTACAGAGGCGGGCGCGTACTTGATCAGATTCAACCCATTTGGGAATGTTTCATCATAGAGGCTGAATTTCCCGGCCTTTGTTCCAAAGACAACTATTTTGCACACCAGGAGTTTTGATGTGAATTGTGGCTAGACGTTCATCTACTGGGGTGAATGCCAGGACTCGACGACGGAGTCTTCCTCTATGGCCACTTAAATGCCACAAGGATCTGCTCGTCTGAGTCCTTGTTCCGTCAATCGCACTTCTTGAACGTGGTAATGTCAGCCTTTATTTTTACGAGGATATCAATCAGCTGGGAATCGCCACCTTCCCAATTAAGGTACCAAAAATTCCAAATGCAAGACCTTAAATCATAGACCTTATTACGTTTGCTGTGGTCATCATCAAAAGGGAGTTTCTCTTCCGAAGCTGTTATTTTATATTTATTGAAGGCGTTTTTTACGTGGCGGGTTCCAACCTCAGCGCACAGCCTTGGGGAGGGATAGTTCGCAATTTGAAACGGTTGTTCTTTGGCTACCCAGAGGATATTTGGTTTCTGGTTTCTGGCCACCCCCAAGTGAATGGCGCTCAGAGAAATTTCGTCACTTGCGTGAACTTCTACACATGACTCCTTCCTCCTCTCTTTTTCTCTCGTAAAAATCTCTCGCTAATATTATGCCGCTTTTTCATCCAACAACCACACATTTTCGCTTCCTCATTATTATTTTTTCTTAAATTCTCTTCACGAGCGGGGTTTTGTTTAATGAAATGTCAACAGCTGTTAGTAAATGAATCCGAAACTGTCGCTCTGTGCGTCTTCAACCTTTGAGCTATTCGTACATACATACATATTTACATCTGTACATAATTTGACTTTTGTTGTTTTTGCACGTTGTAAGGGATTAACAAGATTATTATTATTGTAATAATTTTCTTTATACCGCTTAATCCTCTGCTGCTTTGCTGGGTATTGAACAACAACAATTACTGACTGCTTGACATACATTTCAAATTTACTCTCGTTGTCTTGCCCTGCTTCCTGTTATTGTTTTTGCTGTCCTATTTCTCCCATTTGTCATTGGCCAGCATTGTTATTGTTGCCAGGTACAAAGTACAGTTGGTTAATAGGATTTACGTTTACATAGAAAATTGTGCGTAAAATTTTGAAACTCAATTCAATTTGTGCCGCTATTGTTGGCGAAAATCACTGCAGTGTGGAGTATAAAGCTACTCTTGTTACTCTTCTAATTGAAAAGGAATGGCATAAATTGCAGTTAAGTGTGTTTTGGCATTTCGACCTATTGGCGTAGTTGAGCCATATCCGGTTTGCTTGTTGTCGCTTGAATTTTCGAGTATATTGTTGACTTTGAGTTTGCAGCTGCTGCAAGAAACTCAAAATATTTCTGCAGATTTCGATGTCTTAAGCCTGATTTGAATGGTGAGAATTTGAAAAAAATTCATTCATTGTAAAGTCAGCTTAAAAACCTTAAGACATTTTAAGTAGAAAATAGTTCGACGGAAGTCTTTTTGAAAGTGTTTGGTTTAAGTGAATACTTGGGGCACAAGCATCGCACTCGAGCAAGAATTTTAACCGTAAGTGCGTTATCCATTATAATAGCTGATGATACTTTGATCGACAATAAACTTAAGGCTACTAGAGTTAGGGTTTGAGCTCAAAACAAACTCTTAAAACTACTTGCTATATTCGGAACTGCCATGGACGTTAAAATTTAGCTCTGAGATAGTATGAGAAGTCTCTATGGAGACCGGGGAAAAAATTGTTCGATTGGCCTAACCGCCCCACTTTTTGTTGAAATCACATATCTCCGAACCCGATCGACCGATTTCGACTAAATTTAGTATGTGACATTATTCTCATTTTCCTATATCAAAGTGAAAAAATTAGTGAAATCGGACTACAACCACGCCTACTTCTCATATATAATCATATATTGATATACTTCTATACCAAGCTCAGGAACAGGCTGCAATACACGGTTGAGACTTCCAGCTTATTGCGTAGTATGCACAGTTCTCTTCTAAATAGAGAAAGCCTTTATTAAAACTTAGCAGGTATCAAAGGAAACCTGTAGGTTTTGTAGTAAGTTCTTGTGACAGAAATTAGTGCAATGCCGTTTTTAACAGTTTTTCTCCCCGAAATATTATGCAGCGATTAGGAATATTTGGCTAAATGCTTACGGCTTCCATTATGGGTAGTCTGCATAATAATGGATGATTTTCTTCTTAAATGCCAAGAACTTCTAATTTGCGTTAGAACCTCAGGCACTTAGTTAGTGTTTCAGAGAGCCTCTCGTTGGAGTTCTTTCCCAATTAATATGATGTAATATAAGATCCCTTACATATTTAACTGGACCATAGCGCTCGTGTTCACCAAAATTGTATGTTTCAGCTAAGAAGGCTACTTGAAAAAACTCATTACTGGAAGATGATACCCATGATAGATCGGGTTTTTACTTTAAGAAGATATCATAAAGGCTAAGAATAACGATAAGATAGATGCCACTATAGAAAAGTATGAAGCTATAGTATTTGGAAGGTCGGGCTTTTACCTTCAGCAAAGATAATAATAAGACTAACCCTTACGTTATGAGACTGCAGAGGACTTAATAGAAAATAAATCAGTGTCCAAAGAAACACTATCTTCTTGAATATTTCTCACTTGTACTGGAAATGGTCCTTATTCCAATGGTCCCTATCAACATAGATATAAATTGGCCACTAGCACTTAAGCCTAAGGCAAGATTCGTTGAGCTATGTCAGCTTCAGATTGAAATTTAAACTTTAAAAATTTTTAGGTATTATTTTTGACCACTCGTTCGCGACTTACCGTTAGTTTGAGATTTTATAGGATCTTAGTTAATTTTTTTTTTTCGTTTGGGGTGTTTTTTTATAAGGCGGGTTCCACAGTCAGCGCATAACTCTGAGAAGGTAAGGAAAGTTGCCAATAAATAAGAAGAAGAGTTTACTCAAAACGATTTTTTTCGAAAAGTTACGTAAGAAACTGTTACGAAAAATTAATAGAAGAAAGAAAAACAACAGCAAACTTATGTCAGAAATCCTTCAAATTCCCTACTAACGGTAACAATCAAACACTTTCAAGAACCATACTGAGAACCCCTTAAAACACCGAATTTGCTGCATAAACCCGCTTCGCAACATATGGCACGCAAAATACCAAAATTTTTACTGCCTTTGGCATTACACTATCGACAATTCTTGCCAGTCACGCCACTGCTCCGCCACACACACACAGTCACACTTTTCTGCATGCACCGATTTTTGTGTTTTGCTTAAAACTCTGAGCCTATCAAGTGACAGCTGCCAGATTGCTGACAGTGGCAACCTGGCCCAGTTGGCCTGATTGACAGGTTGGCCAGCGTGTAGATAAACACAAGCGCACACACACACACAAAAACAAATTGCAACAACAGCAAGTTGCAACACAACTGCTGCACTGCACAGTAAGGACGCACGAAACCAGTGCTTGTTGTTGTTTACTTTGTTATTGTTTTGAAAATTCGGTCTACAACAAATATTTGCTTAAACGCTTTTGTTGCAATTGGAAATTGGAAATTCGTTGTTGCTTTAATTGTTGTACTAATTTGTATGTCAACAAGGCTTTTGTTGCAAGTACATGTGTACTTAGGCCGATGGCTTGTTCAACAAATGGTCTTTCGCATTCAAATTAATTTAGCAAAAGTATGAAAACGAAGAGGAAATGAGTAGAGAGGAAACATACAAACAAATATAAACAACAACAACGATTGTTACCTTTATTTTGCCGATTATTACCTTACCAACCTCTGCTTAAGCCGCTCTCACAAATTTCAAAATGCAAACAAACGCACATACTTCAAGCATACACATACAATCAAACAATCACATCATACTTTCTCACAACCACACATACATTGCACCACCATTGCCAATCCCTGCTCGCAAGCAGCTTAAGCCGTAACGTCGCAGCGCTGCCTCGGCTCAGGCGGGTCTTAATCCGCTTAAGTGCATTTAATTTTCATAGCTGCACCCAGTCACCAGCTCACCAACTGTCCCCGAGTGCGGGATTACTGTGGCAGCGCATTCACCAAGCGTCACAACTGCACGTGTGCACGCATACAGACATAATGGTGCGCATGTCCTTTCATTATTTTGCTTTGCTAAGTGTGTCACCCGGACGCTGGCAGGTTGTCCATGCAACTATTTCAATTTTTCCTGGTTTGCTACACCACCAAAAAGAAAAACCCACCAAGTAATTCCCATTTGTGCGTATTCTTCGAATAATAGTTATCCTTGTATTCTGCTGTGACCTATTATTCGCTTTATTACTTCTTTTGTTGACGTCATAAATGTTATTTTTTCTCCTTGTCCTAGCTATATCTTCGTCCGCAACGCATATTCACAGTTTTAATTAGTAAGAACCTTTTTTTAGTAAGTGGGTGAATGCGATTATATTAAGTATTGGCAAATAGTCCCTAGCGACTTAATATATGCATTCTTGTAGCTTTTGTTGCTGCTTAAGGAGCTTAGCGTTTCAACAAGCTAGCAAAGCTACATTTAATACATCACTATGATAAAGCATGGTGAGGGTTTTGAAACCAAATTAAAAGAGATATTGTATAGTAAAGTCCTGGTTAAGCTAAGAACTAAAAGTTTCTCACGAGATCTCGCCAAGGTCTGCTTTAGAGACTTTAATATTCGTTATTTGAACTAAGAAAATCAAGAATAAGGCATACAACTATCCTTTAAACAAACGCCACGTTACCTCCCGGACAACCACCAAAGGTAGTATACTATTAAATTCTCCTTTTCAGAGTATTCTGAAAAGTTTTGAGTTAAGGCTCTAAAGCTTTAACAACCTTCATACTAGACCAACCGTTTGACTGTGCTGTGGATATGAAATTTCAAAGAAGATTAAAAATATACTTGTATTATATGTGATAACTTGCCTTTTTATAACAATAACTGAAAGGAGATAACCCTTTCCTCTTTTTCACTGATCAATTTAAAAACAAAAACTCTGAAAAGAGATCACTTTTTCTTCCCTTTCTTTGACTAATTTCCTCCTGTCAGACGGAATGATAGTATTTGATGTGGTAGTTATCCTCCACGACAAATATCTGAAGTACAAGTCCTCGATAAATTCCATCTTTTCTCAGCTCTTACTTGCACATTGCGTTTCT
>JAPZAG010003159.1:0-12130 GCA_027475135.1 Bactrocera correcta | reverse complement strand
AGCGAAAATACCAAATACTTACTTATTTGTAGAAATGCAAGAATTCTCTTGACGCTGAAAATGAAATTGGCATAAAGTAGAGGAATTCGAAGGCGTTATCAGCCGTCTTTTGTGGCACTCGAAGCTGCTGTCCAAGGAGGGTAGCAATATCCTTGTGTTTGACTGCGATTTGAATCTGTGATTTTATAGACGTTGGAATAAAATAAATTATTTAATGAAGTATTCATTTTAATATTATATTCAGCAGTCATTCACGATAACAAATATATGCATTAATATAATATGTGACCTGGTCTACGAAAAGGGGGCTTAGGTGTAAAAAAAAAAACAAAATTTCATTAAAAAAAAAATTTTTTTTTGACACCTAAGCCCCCTTTTCGTAGACCAGGTCACATATATGAAAAAATATACGACTTTTCCAAAGAAAAGTCAACTTTAAACCACAAATTGTAGCAAGCTTTCATGGAAAGCTTCTTAGAGCTTTAAATAATATACATTAATAAAGCTTTTTATGAAACCTTCATAAAAGCTGTGATTTGAAAGCTCCCTAGAAATAGAATTTACTCATATATTTCCTAAAATTTTATAGAATAGAAAGCTTTCTAAAGAGCTTTTAAATCACAGGTTTATGAAACTTTCTTAATAAGCTTAAAGATCTAAGTTATTGACATTTCTCTTACAATTTTATAGAAAAGGGAGCTTTTCTATGCCGTTTTAAATCAAAGCTTTTATGAAGCTTTCACAAATAACTTTTCAAAGGGGATTTATTATTATTTTTCTAACAATTATAAACAAAAATGCTTTTGAACAGCTTTTAGGTTACACATTTTATGGATTTTTTCATAAAAAACAAATTAAAAAATTTAATTAAATTTAAATTTAATTATTATAGTTTTCTTACAATTTTATTTAAAGCATGTTTTCTAACTAATTTACAAATCGCAGGTCTTATGAAGCATTAGTAAACAGCTGAACAGCTTTTAGGTTAGACGTTTTATGAAGCTTTCATTTCTTAATATTTTAAGTAAAGAAAGCTTTCCAGGAAGCTTTGTAATCACAGATTTTATAAAGCTTTCATAATAAGCTTAAAATTTTATAGAAAAGAGAGCTAAATCTTACTTTTTATGGAGCTTGCACAAAAAGCTTTTTAAAGGGGGATTCTACTCTAGAAATCAAATTTAGGGCACTTTTTTGAATTTAATTTAAAAAAAAAAAAAATATTTTTACTCTCCATTTTTTTATGGTGTTTTTATTGATATCTTAAGAATACAGAAAAAAAAATTACAAAAAAATATTACAAATTTAAATAATTAGAGGGGGAAAGAGAGACAGGTGTAAAAAAATGGCGCATCCTGGTGACATTGATCCTGACTCTCCTGGTGGTCTAAAAAAAAAATCTAAAGAAATTCTTAATCAGTAAGGATGCTGTTATAGTCCCTACCTCAGGGAACACGAAAAATTTTTTTTGAAAAATGCCGACTGCCTGAAAATAAAAATCACTTTTTACGCTTTTTTTTGAAATTCCTGAATTTTTTGAAAAAAGTTTTTTAAGTAATTTTTAAATCGGATCTTTTATGAAGCTTTCATAAAAAGCTCCTAAGAAATCAATTTTGGATATTTGCCTGAGAAATCGATATTTTGATATTGATATTTTCCTAAAACAACTTTTATCAGCAACTTTTATATTACAGATTCTTTTGAGCTTTCACAAAAAGTTCTTTAAAGATAAATTTATCTTATTTTATATACAATTGTATGTTAATTTATATAAAAAGCTCATCAATTCTTCATTACTTGCCTTGCCTAAGAAGTATGCGATGCTCGCGTGAAAGCTCAAAAAGCTCCTTCACTTCGTTTGCAAGTTTTACAAAGTTCAGCAAGACAATTTTAATTGATTTTATATTTAGATTTTAAAATACACATATTGTTGAGTACTTAACAACAGTAACTTGCAAATACTAGAAAATATGTTTCCTCACCAAGTACTCACATACTTTCGCTCTCCATAAATCACGAGTCTTACAAAACCTTAAGCGCAATATAGCGCAAAGAGGAAAAATTAATCAAAATTTAATGAATCGTTTGTGTAAAATATATACACTTTTAATGCAACGAAATTGCCTATAACCCAAATATTTTTACGCCAACCTCCTAGCTTGGCTCACGCTGTCTTCATTTGAATACCTCAAGCTTTTCACCCATTTTCCGCACCAGCATGCCACACATATGTACGTCGCTAGTGGCACATTAGATTTTTGCAACACAATCATTACTCTGAAATAATTTTCGTTGATTGACAAATGGCAAGTGGTCGTGTCGGCGCAATAAAAAATCAAAACTGCCGGGCATTCTACTCCAAACGAAACAGCAATTCACAGCAATTACGAGTTTATTGCGCGCGTCGTCGTCGTATGTCCGTCGCGCCGCGTCGCGTCGCCTCGTTAATTGCAACTTAGTTTTTATGGAGCAACCATACGGCGTGCTGTACAAGTCTATCAGCGTTCGGCGCGACCGCAGCGCGCGTCAGCAACGACCCAAAAGAAAAGGCGTTCGATAATTACAGAAGTGTGGAAAGGCAAAACAACGACAACGACAACATGAAACCGGCAATATTTGCATTCGTTTTTAATAGACGCAGCGCTTTTATTATTGTCCATGTGCGATTGGCTTAAATGGTGGAGAAAATGTCAAAACGTTGTTGCCGCGCCTGGTGGTGGGGCTGCGATGGGTTGCAGCAGCAGCAGCTGTTGTTTTTGCTTGCGTTATTTCGAACGGATATTTATGGCTTTTAAACTGTTTTATTTATAATGTTTGATTGCGCGAAATGCAGAAATAAAATCGGCTGCGAAAAAACGCGCTCGCAATTATTTGTCGCCTGCCCCGGCCAGCTGGCTGGCTGCTAACGGCACATGCAGCTACTAAGATACCCATTCTTGTTTGCATACTCGCCTGTGTACGCTCGTAAAGTCGACTGCCGGCCCATTAAAGTTTATTGACATGGCGTTGCAATTTTTTAACCGCCACTGCGATTGCATAAAGTAAAGCACTCAGCGCGCTTACCTACCACACACATATATGTATGTATGTATATGTGGTCTATGCATATGTTGCTGCAACATAGCCGCCATACGCGTTCACCCCTCGTGTACAATAACGGCGCGTCGGCGCACATACACACACCGCCTTACTTGCACTGTGCAGTATAGCTGCCCAGCTTATAAAAAGGCTGCCGCAAGACCGCAAAGATGAGGTGCCTTCAGTTAAATCTGAACCACTGTTCGGCAGCCCAAGCACTGCTGGCAAAAACCGCCTTAGACCTTAACACAGACGTACTCTTACTTAGTGAACTATATAAGACCCCAAAAAATGACGATAACTGGGTCGAAGACAAAGATTCGAAATCTGCGATATGGACATTGAACAATATTCCTTTTGAAAATACCCAGACGACTAAAGAAAAAGGCTTCGTGTACGCAAAGATAAAAGGCATACATTTTTACAGTTGCTACGCCGCTCCGAGCCTATCCCTTTTTGAATTCCAGGATATGCTCTTTAGGCTCACATCGCACGCAAGAGGAAAGACACCGCTGGTCATTGCAGGTGACTTTAATGCATGGGCGGTTGAATGGGGGAGTATGATCACAAACGCGAGGGGCACAGCCCTACTTTCGTCACTCGCAAATCTTGATCTTGTACTCCTTAACAACGGATACAAACCAACTTTTATCAAAGGAAGAGCATCATCGTATATTGACCTCACATTCGTAAGCTCGTCGATTGCAACCCAAACCTCATGGAGAGTTTCGGACGTGTATACACACAGTGATCACCAAGCTATAATTTTTGACATCAAAATACAAAATAAGCAAAACTCTGGTTCTTTCGCACCTAAAAGCGTAATAAGACGCTGGAGAACTAAAGTCTGTGATACAGAAATGCTTGAATACGCTATTAGCCAAGTAAAGGATGATTTACAAGGGAACGCTCGGAACCAGATAAAACACATAACAAAATCACTGGTAACGGTAGCTGATGCCACGATGCCAAGACGAAAAGACGGAGGAAACAAAGCCCCACTATACTGGTGGTCCGAAGAAATAGCTCAACTGAGAGCTGAATGCCTCAAGTTCCGACGTAGACAACAACGTGCTAGAGGAAGAGAGGATTTCGCGGAACTCCTAATAAACTTCCGGAAAAAAAGGAAAGAACTCCATAAGGCTATAGCCAAAAGCAAAAAAAACGCCTTTAACCAGCTTATCTCAGAGGTAGATAACGACCCTTGGGGAAAAGCTTACCGAATCGTGATGAAGAAAATAGGTAAATCAAGAAGCCCGCCTATATCTCCAATAATCCTACGTAAGATAGTTCGTAGTTTATTCCCAAGATGCGAACCCATGCAAGTGCCAATTCTTCAAATTTACCCGGACGAAATCGCTGAAGTGTCCCACGAAGAAATACTACATGCGGTGAAAAGAATTAAGATAGGCAAAGCACCCGGTCTGGACGGAATACCCAATTTCGTAACTAAGCGTATCATCCAAAGGAAACCAACTTTGTTCCAAAACGCATACACAAGCTGCCTGAAGGAAGGGATCTTCCCCAAATGTTGGAAGCGTCAACGCCTCGTTCTTCTCCCCAAAGGTGATAAGCCACCAGAAGAACCCTCGTCATATCGGCCCTTATGTATGCTTGATACGGCTGGAAAGGTTTTCGAGACAATTATCTGCAAGCGACTCGAGAATTATACGGAAGGAGACGCTGGGTTGAATCCAATGCAATTCGGTTTCAGAAAAGGACGAAGCACAGTGGATGCGATAAATGCGGTTACCAATATTGCGGGGAAAGCATTGGAAGGGAGCAGATGGCGCTGGGGTGACAAAAAATACTGTGTTGTCATTACCCTGGATATCAAAAATGCCTTCAACACAGCGAACTGGACACTAATCATTAGAGCCCTGACAGAGCTAAAGGTTCCAGACTACCTTATTCGAATTGTAGCCAGCTACTTTGACAACAGAGTCTTAGTGTACGAAACAGAATGTGGACCTGAAACATACAAAGTTACAGGCGGTGTTCCGCAAGGGTCAGTTCTCGGCCCTGTACTCTGGAACGTTATGTACAATGGGGTTCTGAGAGTCGCGATGCCAGATGCGGTGAACGTAGTAGGTTATGCGGACGACATTGCGCTCGTAGTAGTAGCGAAAACCCTGGACGAGGCGAGGAACAAGTGCAACGAAAGTATCAGCAATATTAAAAGATGGCTCGAAAACGCTGGCTTACAACTAGCAGCCCACAAAACGGAGGTTGTTCTGATGAGTAGTCGAAAAAAGTTGGAAACAATCGAGATATGTATTGATGGGCATACAATAAAGTCAAGTCCACATCTAAAATATCTTGGTGTAATCCTAGATCAAAGACTCTCGTTTAAGCAGCACTTAATAGCCACACACACCAAAGCGGCGAGATCCGTGTCGGCAATAGCGAGAATAATGCCCAATATGCGAGGCCCCAGACAGCAAGTCAGGAAGCTGCTGACAAGTATCAGTAGCTCCATCATTCTTTACGCGGCGCCAATTTGGATATCTGCTATTAAACATAGCTCATATATGAGAGGAGTTGCCTCGGTCCACAGACTGGCGTCACTGAGAACTTGCTGTGCATTTAGAACAGTGTCGGATGATGCAATCCACGTTATATCTGGAAGACTCCCCATAGACATAGCAGCAGAGCGTTGCTCATCAGTTCGAGCCATGAGGGCTAGCATGTCACCTAGCCAATATAAGCAAGAAATGGAAAAAATCAACGAGAAGTGCCTCCAAAAATGGCAGGAGAGATGGAATACCTCAACGAAAGGAAGGTGGACCCACTCTCTGATACCCAACATAAGAGAATGGGTTACGCGGGATCATGGGGAGGTGAACTACTACCTCACACAATTTCTATCTGGCCACGGCTGCTTCCGAAGCTATCTGTACAAATATAAGCATGTGGAATCTCCACTCTGCATGCACTGTGAAAATCATAATGAAACGGCAGATCACATACTGGTGGAATGTGTCCGCTTCCAAAAGGAAAGGAAAATACTTTCAGAAAAAGTAGGAAAGCCCTTACCCATACGCTCAAGGGATGTGGTAAAATTTATGCTAACATCGCACCTAGCATGGGATATGGTATGTGGGATAATAACATATATTATGCAAAGGCTGCGTGAAGAGGAGATCGCAATAAGACCGAGAGTGCAGTCCCGAGAAACTGCAAACGTATGACAAAATAAGAAGTTATATATAAAAGAGATGTTATATATTTAAACAATACCTGCCCTGCGAAGGAAAGCCTATAGGTAGTTCCGCAGGGAAACACAGGTCTGTGGGCAAGGGGGTGCTTTAGCACGTATGCGCTGTATGCGAATCGGGCATAATTGTTGGTACGGGCCAACAATATCTTTTGAAGATTTACACCCACCTTTGGCGTATCCATAAAAAAAAAAAAAAAAAAAAAAAAAACTGTGCAGTAACAATTGTCGCAATTACACAGCCGACCAACAACAACAACCGCTTGTGTCTACAACGACGTTCGCTCAACCACAGTGGTTTTGTTATAGCGTTGGCTGGGTAGCGCGGCGCGGCTCGGCGGGTGAAAGTGTTGCATTTTATGTTGACGTTTTTGCGCAGGCGCAAATGCAAAGTAATCAAAAACTTTGCGCTGATTGCTTAAGTGCTGGCAGTTTTCGATTTTTATTGCTATTTTTTGTTGTATTCTTGTTGTTGTGGTGAGCGTAGCGGAAGCACGCACTTGAGTGTTGTCTATGCTTAATTTTTTGCTGTTGTTGTTGCAAGCCCTTTTTCCTTTTTCCAAGTGATTTACTAACAATACATTCGAATGGCGAAAATCAACCACCTTTTTGTTGTTGCTTTAACCCTTATGTGCGTGCGTTTGCTTGCACTGAAGTGCCCGACAAGCTGCTTTGATTAAATTTGTTTATTTTGCGGTTTTTTTCTACTGCATATTTTTTGTTTGTTAACCCCCGTAACAACGCCTCTGACATTTCACATTCGTGAGGGTGTTCGTTTTTTTATGATTTTTTTTTCAATTTTTTATTAACGCAAATCAAGCGTTTCCCACGTATCTTCTTCCTTTTGGCGCGTCCTGTGCGCATATGCGGCACCAACACCTACTTGCGCCTCATATGAATATTCATTCATTTACATATTAACGCGCCTTTTAATGCTTCCCTTGTTGTTATTATTGTTTTTGTTTTTTACATTGTTATTCAAATTGGTTTAGTGTAATTTTCAAGTGCTTTGAATTACATGTCCCCATGCAAGCGCGCATTAGCTACTCATCCGACACCAGCTGAGGTAATCGTATGTGCTCGGGCAGATATCTACATATTATATGATTTTTTGTAACACTTGAAGGGTAGTTTCCGCTACCACTTTAATAGCCATTAGCAAAACTTAATTACAATTACAGCAGTTCGGTTCATTTAAGTGATATTTTCGATAAATCAAATGTCCTTTCTTCCATTGTGCGTTAAAGTTTCGAGTTGGTTGTGTTGTTCTAGTCCCACATGTGTACATATGTACTTACATATGTATGTTAATATGTATAAAAATATGCATAAAGAATGGCGTGACATATTATGTAAAAACAAGCCTTTTACAAGAATAGTTTTTAGCTCAGTTTAATAACGGGTTTTTCAATAGGGACGCTACAAAAGTAGACCAATAGAGACAGCAAACCACGCCATATTTTTCTCCGCTTTGTTGAGATTTCTCTTCAGTAAGGTTTGTTTTTTCATCATGGAAAGATATACGATCCAACAACGAGTTGAAATTATTACAATTTTCTACCGAAATTCGTAGTCAGTGGCCTCAACTTTAAGAGCTATTTACATGCATGCTTTTATGAATTATCATTTGGTCGATAACAACCTGGCTTTTAAAAGAGCTGAATATAGTAATATTCAATATTTGAGGCCTATATCTCATTGAGCATTGAAATTCATACATATAAAAAGTCCAGTGGCGTAGCTACAGCTTCGGGCGACTGGGGCGAAGGATGTTCTGCCGCCCCCCTTTATCTATCTACCTACAAGTTTCATGAGGTGGTTCGATAAATTTTAGCAAATTCTGAAGTTCCAAAGTTCTCACAATACGGTTTTTGAGGAAATTGATAGTAAATTTACAAGACATCTTATTAAGAGCCATAGAAAAAAAAACCATTTTCGCCCTATATCTTGTACACTTTTGACACAATTTGCAGGAATATTAAAAAAAAAAAACACAGAAGATCATTTTTACATCCCCAAAACGTTGCGCCCGGGCGACGGCCCCTTCGCTTCCGCCTAACTACGCCACTGAAAAAGTCTAACATCAATTATTCGAATGCTGAAAAACATATGTTTATATATGTACATATATGAATATCCATAAACCAAGACTCTTATAGTATCTTCACGTTCGTCTGAAACTATACTCTAATACTCCAGCTCCTGCTGAAACTTTGTACCGAAAAGAAGTACACTGGCCGTCTTCGATTCGCAATTTCGCTGCTCGCTTAGCGCTAAAACTGTTGTAGTATCAAAAAGCAGTAAGTTGAAGCTCATCGCAAAAAAATAACAAACATTAAGGTAAAAGTAATTTAGGGGCGATCTGAGGTCAGGAAAAGGTAGTGGAACCCTGTGGTAGAATTTTTAACGGTTTAGAATGTTTCATCTCGATTTTCAACAAAACTACGAGTCCTATAGAAAAAAGCTATATGGCAATGTTGTAGGTAATAAAAGGGTTTAAAACTTTTGGATACTGATTTTTTCCATATAACCACAAAATTTATACGAAAAATTCAAATTACCAAGTTTTGAGGTTTTTTATTTTTTTTTGGGGTTTTTAATTTTATGCTGTTTTTTCTCATGAAATTTGGTTGAAGTAACCTTCTTCAATCCCAAGCACACATGTATTTCTTAATTTGGAATACTATTTTTTTTATTTATATTTACGTAAAATTCGCATGAAGCGCAAGCACCCTAAAGGATGACTACTCCTCTTGGACTTAGGAACCAACATCATCTGGTATCGGAAAGGCCCTAAAATGGTCTATGCGTGGCTTATTGGCCTACCAGATTAACCTAACCTGGCCTAACCTATTGACGAAATATAGAAAAGCTTATCTCAAGATAAAATATCAGATTTTTTGAAAAGTGTTTTATGCCAGTTTTTTGTTCAATGCGCCACTCGCTGTGGTTTGCCAAATCGAAGACAGCTATACCTACAATTTAAGAGACGGTTATTTCTTCTTCAAAGTGTATTCATTGTTACTTCTCATATGTTTTGATCTTTTTTCAGCATAAATTTAGGCGATTCGCATTGTTCTGCATAGATTTAATATGTTGCATAGACTATAACTTAAAATTAATTTAAAAATTTGATCGGTAAAAACTTGAAATCTGCACAACAACGTTTAGCTATTATATTATTAATTCATTGAAGCAGTTCTGAGGGCCTATGACTATATCATAGATACCGTTTTTAGTCCTCAAGATCTTTCACTACATCGTAGATATCGTTCTCCAGTCCTTAAAACCTTTCACTCTATTATAGATAGCGTTCCTCAGTCCTCAAGATATATCACTATATCATAAATACAGTTCTCAGTACTCAAGACCTATAACTATATCATAGATACCATTTTTCAGTCCACACGACCTTTCAATATTATATAGATACCGATCTTCACTTGCATAGGTGTATGTGTCTAATTAAATGCCTCTTTTTCAAACTCAGCTTATAATTTGACAGCACTATTATCTCTACTTTAAAGCACATGAATCGCTATTTGTCAAACAGTTCCGCTCTTTCAACACTTCGCTGCTGCGGCGCACCAACCGAGTACTTCCTTTGCACTGATAGAAATTTCGTTCCCACACTTTTCACATGCTTGGCAATCAATAAAGGACAAACAACAATAACAACATTGCTGATAGCAGCAACTTTGTTGTTGTTTTTAGAAGAAGTTTTATTTTCAATTGTTCGAAAAAATGCACATGTTGCTGCTCACCAAACCAACCAGCCGCGCCGGCACACTCCAGCAGCAATGCTGCCTGCCACCACAACAATGCAACAGATTAGAAAAATAAAAGAAAAATTCTAGCTAAACAAAAGCGGCCACAACAAAATAATAACGAAGAAATGAGCACAAAACGTATACTCACACATACTTATATATGTATGTATTTGCACTTGTGTTTTTAAGCGCGCCTCTGCAGCTTCACAGTCATCGTTTGTTATTAATACTTTTTTTAATATTTTTATTTCGCAGTACGCGTGTCGCCTGGGTGGGAAAAGTGTTTTTTCTAAATAAACTATTTACATTTGTAAAAAAAGTAAATATGTCTGTATGTATGTACATGTATGGCACTGGACACTTGTGGTTTTTCAGCGCTTTCATTCACATTGTTGTTCTCTTGAATGAAGCGTTGACGTTGGTGTTGGTGTTGCGGCAAGCTCAGCCGCGCTGATCGCGCGCTTTGAGGGGGTGGTTGTCGGAATTATAAATCTGCGCAGATGTTTTTTGTTGTTTTGTTTTTCTTGTGGTTTTGTTGTCGCATAGTATTATTATAATGCACTTCACCCATTTCATGCCTTCGACACACACGCATTCACTGCATTTGGTGATAATTCGTCACAATACGGAGTGTATGGAATATTAGCACAGTGTATTGATAAGAGTTGCAGCTGTAGTGATAGTAGGAGGGTGTGGAAAATTTATAGCCAGTTATTTTACGTAGCGTATTTGCTGGGAGATAACTGCTTAAAACCCTTCTATAATAACAATAATTTCAACAATAGTTCCAATTCGATCGAAACGAAAGTTTCGAATTTTTAATTAAAAAATTTGAGATAAAAAAATATATTTAAAATTTTAAAAATTTATATTCTTAATTAAAATAAAACTAATTAAAAAATTTTGAATCAAAAATTATATTTTAAATTTTGAAGATTTTATATTTATAAATGAAATTTTTATATTTTTTTAATTTTGGAACAGAAATTTTTAATTTGAATTTTTTTTATACCCAGTTACTTCACGTAGAGTATTTGATCGTAGATAATTGCTTAAAAACCTTCTATAGTAACAATAATTTCAACAATTGTTCCAATTCGATGGAAACGAAAGTTTCGAATTTTTAATTTAAAAATTTGAGATAAAAAAAGATATTTAAAATTTTAAAAATTTATATTCTTAATTTAAAGAAAATTTTAATTAAAAAATCTTGAATCAAAAATTATATTTTAAATTTGAAAAATTTTGATTTATAAAAAAAATTTTATTTTTTGTTTAAATTTGGAACAGAAATTTTTAATTAAAAAATGTATGAATTAAAAAATTTTCTATCAAAAATTATAATTTTAAATTTAAAAAAATTAAATTTTTAATTTTAAACAAATTTATATTCTTAATTTAAAGAAAATTTTAATTGAAAAATCTTGAATCAAAAATTATATTTTAAATTTGAAAAATTTAGATTTGTAAAAAAAAAAATATTTTTTTATGTTATTTTTTAATTTAAAAAATGTATTAATTAAAAAATTTTCTATCAAAAATTAGAATTTTAAATCTTAAAAGGTTAGATTTTTAATTTTAAACAAAGTTTTAATTAAAAACTTATATTTTTAATTTAAAAAAAGTTTTAACTAACAAATTTGGATAAAAATTTACACTTTGCTAAAAAAAATTTGCTTCAAAAAATTTTTTTTTTATTTAAAAAATTATAATTTTTTAATTAAAAAATTTTGTATCTATATATCTTAAATTTTAAAAATTTGGATTTTTAATTTAAATTTTTTTTTTATAAAAAAAATGTTCTTTCAAAACAACTAAAAAAATAATAATTTGGTGTTATTAAAGCGACAATAAATTTTAAAATTTTATTTAGTTAGCATTCCGAATGAATTTAATTTTTTTACTAAGATGGCAAGTACGCAACTAAAAAAAAAAATATTTTATACCTTATATGTATGTACATAGTCATCATATGTTTGAAAATTAATAACTAAAAATTTTCAGTCAAACCAAGCCTTTCAGCTTAACTAAATACAGTGGCAGCGCTGATAAAAATACGCGTCAGACT
>JAPZAG010003158.1:0-12132 GCA_027475135.1 Bactrocera correcta | reverse complement strand
TGCCATACAAACTGAACGATCGGAATCAAGTTCTTGTATGGAAAACTTTCACATTTGACAAGATATATTCACGAAATTTGGTATAGATTATTTTTTAAGGTAACAATGTAATCTCCGAAGAAATTGTTCAGAACGGGTTACTATAGCATAAAGCTTCTATACAAACTTGACACATAGTTACTAACAGAAATGCACCTGTGAAGGGTATTTAGCTTCGGTGCAACCGAAGTTAACGTTTTTTCTTGTTTTTTTTTTGTTTTTGTAAGAAATCATATCACTCTTGAGTTTTGTGAATACTGTGAATAATTTCTCCCACAATAGCATCTTAAACTCACACCTTGCCACACAGGCTTTAAACTTTTTGCCTAACCTTCCTTGGTATTTTTGGTGAAAAGGAATTTTCATCTCTAATTTAATTTTCGTCATCAACGTCGTCAAGTTTTCTTTCTGCGAATGCAACAAATGTGCGCGAAATTCTGCGCTCGCTTCCCACCGCTTTACTTTCTTTTTGCGTTTTTGTTTCTCTTTCTCCATTCGCTTGCAGAGTCCTCCGCAACATCTTCAGCCTTTTATTTGTCGCTTTTTGTTGCCCTTCGCATTTTCCGCGCGCGCACACGACTTACATTGAAAGATTTATGTGCCACACAATTAATCAGCGCGTGTGCAACATGCGAACTCGTGTACGGCAATGCTGCTAACAACACCAAGTGCAACAACAACAATAAAAGCAACAGCAGCAAGCAAGAGCGGCATGTCACTGGGTTTGTCGTGAATTGCTGCAACGGCGTCTCCCTATTCGCAATGTTGATATTAAGTTGATTCTTGTTCTTGTTGTACTAGTCGCACTGTAATGTTGCAGCAACGTAATTAGAATGCAACGCTGCAAGAAGTCAGCCAGTCAGCCTGCCTTGCCACAGTTATTGCGACGCTACGCCATACATGTGCCACAACGGTACTCACACACATATAGACAAGCGTTCAAGCTCAAGCCATTTGTATTCATATGCGTTGCATACGCAATGCACCGTTATTTTTTTTTGTTTTTTTTGGTTTAGAGCATTTTTCATAAAATATCTGGCGTTAAATTTTCCAGCATTTAATTAAAAACATGTCACTTAATGGCTCTTTCATGTGCGCGTTGCAAGGTACGTATTATTGTTGTTGTTGTGCTGCATGTAAATGCATATGTACCTACAGCACTTATAATCTTGTCTTCTTACACAAATAGCTAGGCCACTGCCAGCAGGCAGCTCGTAGGTGCGCGGCCCGCAGGCGACAACTCATTAGGACGGCAGGCGGCAGACAACAGCCGCCACAACCGCCGCGCCGGCAGTCTGCGTGCGGCAAGTGGCTGCGGCTGTATGCATGTGACATTGTTTGCTCTGATATTTACGAGCATGTTGCACAAAGTGTGGCAACAATACAGCAGTAGGCAGCAGCCGACTAAATATTGCTTGTTGCTGCAGCGGCATGAAATTAATGGCTTCCGTTCGCCGTTGCAGCGTAAGTGAAGCGTTAAACGCCTGGAAGTAGGCAATGCTGTGCTATTTAAAAGTGTAAGTTCTATATATATTAGTGTCGCTTTTTGTTGCGGCGCAATGAATAATACTCTCGCTTTTTAATTGGCTTTGTGGTAATTTGTTGGCTGTACGTTTGTGGGCCTCGTATATTAATTAAAGTTTTTATGCATTAGTCAAAAGTTTTTGTTCAAGGTTTTGGTGTTTTGTTTAGGTATTTTTGAAGTAAAGGTAGTATACGAAAGTGTATCATACAAAAAAATCAGCACAATAATATATGTGTTCCTTAAAGCAACAATAAAAGTTTATATGTTACATTAAAACGTATGATCAAAATTGAATCGGACTGGTTCGTTTGAAGTGCACTCTCAATGCGAATCGATATACAAAAATATATGTTTACTCCATAATTTAAGGTTATTTGTTGTACTTAAACCTTATGATCAAATTTGTCTCGAAGGTCCATTCAAAACGCCGCGCATCGATGTAATTTCTTATATTGGTGGAGGCGATTTTTATTTGAAAAAGAAAATAGAACAATGAGTTTGATTACAATGTTGATTTCAATGAAAGCACGGCTTCAGAATCGCTGATGAAATTTTTTAGAATTTTTATAGAGCATCTACCTTATCACGAACATAAAACTTGCTTCATTCTAGTAGGTCGTCCATGCACCATTAATGACGATAACATGGAAAAAGTAAGGAAAATATTGATTGAAATGGCATGGCATGGTATCAGAAGATAGCGAATGATCTCAATAATTCTTATTCATTTGAGTATGAGAAGTGTTAATACTAAGCTTGTATTAAAAAACCCCAATTCTTTTACCAAAAACACTGACGAAAAAATAAAGAAATGTACATAGGTGCTTGACAATGAAGCTGAGGATCTTTCATGCACAAGACGCAACACATTTTTGTGGCACGACGTTCATTTATGAATATGACATCGAAACTATCCGTAAATCCAGTGAATAGTGTGCCAAAAATGAGCCCAAACCAAAAAAACCAAAATTTTCTGATTGAATTCGTGCATTAAAGGTCATTCCAACCGAGGCTTGCACGAATAAAAATTGGAGTCAGTGCTGATACGCTTTGCTTTGTTCAAAACGAACCCATTTATGGGACGATAATAAAAATGTTTATTCAAATACGTGCAGTTTTTGTTTTCTGTTTGTCAGTCAGGGACAAATTTGATTAAAGTGTAATTTAAAGCTGTGTGTCGATGCCTAAAGTTGGCTGGAAACTATTGATATAAGAACCTTTTTAGGGTACACTAATGGGTACGCTGTGATTATAGCCTAAATTTACATGAAGAAAAAGGTGACACTTTTTCCTCACTTCTTTCTCTTTATTGTCGTAGACATCGTATACGCGGTTATAGTCGACTTTCTAAAGTCCATCAGCATTAAAAAGGACAAAAGTTAGAAATCGAGCTTCATCAGCAACCAAACAATCAATACAGAGCGTTTTTATCCCCGAAATGATGCAACGCTTTGTAATGCTGATCGGTCAAAGATTTACATTTTTTTTTAAATTTTTTGTCTATAAATGCGAAATAGACCCAAGGGGCTGATAATATGAAAAGTATTTTTCTCCCTAATAGCCATTCATATATAACGGGTGATTTTTTTTAAAAGCTTGATAACTTTTTAAAAAAAAAAAAAGCATAAAATTTGCAAAATCTCATCGGTTCTTTATTTGAAACGTTAGATTGGTTCATGACATTTACTTTTTGAAGATAATTTCATTTAAATGTTGACCGCGGCTGCGTCTTAGGTGGTCCATTCGGAAAGTCCAATTTTGGGCAACTTTTTCGAGCATTTCGGCCCGGGAATAGCCCGAATTTCTTCGGAAATGTTGTCTTCCAAAGCTGGAATAGTTGCTGGCTTATTTCTGTAGACTTTAGACTTGACGTAGCCCCACAAAAAATAGTCTAAAGGCGTTAAATCGCATGATCTTGGTGGCCAACTTACGGGTCCATTTCTTGAGATGAATTGTTGTCCGAAGTTTTCCCTCAAAATGGCCATAGAATCGCGAGCTGTGTGGCATGTAGCGCCATCTTGTTGAAACCACATGTCAACCAAGTTCAGTTCTTCCATTTTTGGCAACAAAAAGTTTGTTAGCATCGAACGATAGCGATCGCCATTCACCGTAACGTTGCGTCCAACAGCATCTTTGAAAAAATACGGTCCAATGTTTCCCACCAGCGTACAAACCACACCAAACAGTGCATTTTTCGGGATGCATGGGCAGTTCTTGAACGGCTTCTGGTTGCTCTTCACCCCAAATGCGGCAATTTTGCTTATTTACGTAGCCATTCAACCAGAAATGAGCCTCATCGCTCATCGGACACGGACGCGAAACACATTTCGAACCGAACACTGATTTTGGTAAAAAAATTCAATGATTTACAAGCGTTGCTCGTTAGTAAGTCTATTCATGATGAAATGTCAAAGCATACTGAGCATCTTTCTCTTTGACACCATGTCTGACATCCCACGTGATCTGTCAAATACTACTGCATGAAAATCCTAACCTCAAAAAAATCACCCGTTAGTACAATATCTTCGATTCGTTCTGACAATTTGGATGTCGAAGATACACTACGATCTGGAAGGCCAATTACCGAAAATATCGATAAAATAATGAAAATCATCGTTTGTCCAGGAACTAAACAGTTCACAATAACCGGTTTAAACCATTAAATAAACCTGGAAATAGAAAGAATATCGTTGTCGCGAGACAACGTAAAAACACCTCATGCACAGGATTGCCATCTGCGAATAGCTCCTTTCGAATTGAAATATTCGACACATCTGAAACTTGATCGTCCTAGTTTTCTAACAAGAAGGACGAGGGTTTGTATACGAAGGGCATTATGAAACTTTAAAAGCAAGTTCTGTAACTTAACGGTGTATATTTGATGTAAATGGGATCATGTATGCTAAGAATCATTAAATTTAACGCAAAAGTAATGGGTGTATTTTTATTAAAACCATTTTTTTTCGTCAAGGTCTACAAATGTAAAGTTTAAATTTCTGAATTTTCGTCATCATACTTGTAATTGAACGTTAGGGTTGTTGAAGCTTAGAAAATGTTATATTTGACCTGGTCTATGTGTCAAAAAAAAAAAAAAAAAAAAAAATAAAAAAAAATTTAAAAATTTAAAAAAATTTAAAAAAAAAAAATAAAAAAAATTAATTTTCGTAGCCCAGGTCACATGCTCGAAATGTGAAGCTCTGATGCGTGTCGTGGATCTTGTAGCTAGCAGCGCCTCTCTTTCGCGACTGAAACATGGAGTTTGCTTTCAAATTGAAGAGTATATTTGGTATTCTTCCGCAAGCTCGAGATAATGAATAAATATCTACTGGAAATCTAGCTTCAAACGAAAAAAGGATCACTGAAATTTTTAGCAGAGTTTAAATCTTTTTTACATAGTACTTATTGATATCAGAATGTATAACCTTTTCGAAACAAGCTTAAATACTTGCATGACTGTTCTCCGTTACATAATTTGCACCGATTCGACACTTTTCAATATGTAGTGGGTAATCCAAGTAGAGGCACTCTTTTCAATAATCTTTTTTTGACTGATCATAAGTAGTGTCAAGCTGTCAAGTTATTTTTGTTCAGCCTTGTTTGGGATTTCACCATGGAAAATTTTACGGCTGAGCACAGTTTACAAACTGTTAAACTGTATTTCGAAAATTCACAATTCTGTAAAGAATGTGTTTCGCGTGCTTCGCTCAACTTATGATCAACATAATCGACCTAATGTGTAAACTATTTGCGATCATCATTCATCATTTCTATCTTCATTCTTGGATAATTATCGACCGGATAATATTCGACCGAATAGATCACGACCAGCACGCAGTGAAAAAAATACAGCAGCAGTAACTGAGAGTATACGCGAAGATTGTAAAAAAGACGTATGGAATACCATTTTATATCGAGATCTTAAATTTCAAGCGTACAAATTTCAGCTTGTGCAAGAATTGAAGCCGTTCAACCTTTCCAAGTGAAATCACTTTGTTCCATGGGCTCCTGAAAAGCAATAACTCCCATTTCTGGATCAATAGGTAAGTAAACAATCAAATTTGCCACATTTTGAACGAAGAGCACCCTGAAGAGTTTCATGATCTGCCATTTCATCCAGAAAAAACGGTTTGGTATGGTTTATAGGCCAGTGGAATCATCTGTCCATATTTCATCAAAAATGATACTGGTGAAAATGTAACCGTCAATGAGGAACGTTATTATGGCTGATAACCGACTATTTAAAGCCTGAAATTGAATTTGGCGTTACCTCCCACACATCGCATCCATCAATGGATTTATTGAGAGAACACTACGATGAGTACATAATTTCACGATTTATTCCGGTCGTTTGGGCCCACCCAGATCGTGCAATATCACATCATTAGGTCTTTCTTGAGAAGATATGTAAAGTATTAAGCTTATGTGGATAATCCCGCTTTAATTCAGGCCTTGGAGCAACACATCACGCTCGAGCGAATTAACGAAAATTATAGTCAACGGATGGACCATCTGAAACGTAACCATGAAAATTATTTGAAAAAATAATCTTCAAGAAATAAATATTTTTTCCAAATGATAATAAACATTCCCCATTAAATTTGAATTGTCTGTATTTTTTCTTTAAAAAAAAAGTAGGGAAGCTCAAAAAAGGGCACCCGAACAAACTAACCGATTGTTCTTTAAGGCAGCGCTACTATCTTTGAATACATTTTTCAGGTTCGATACCACTATAGCTTAAAACTGACAGTTTAATTCACCGATCGAAATAAAAATAAAGATCTGCCTGAAAACTTTCAAAAAAAGTTTGAGAAAAGCAAACCTGTTGGGGTTGTAATTCAGTCAATGTCAACAGACTTCATATCTGTGAAATTTTTGTAAGTGAAACTGAAAAGAATGGTACTTACACCCTACTTTTGGATCGCTATTGCAGCTATTATTTAAAGTACAATATTTAAATTACGCTATGTGCATTAAAAGTTTTTATTTTGAAGTCGTATATGCTCATATCTCTGATATAAAGAAATCTCTTTTCAACGATAGCTACGGTTACTTAAACTTAGTTCTCTTAAAATTGCTTCATATTCCTTTCAAGTATTTCACATACTATTTTCCCCTGTTATAGTTTTTGCCTGTCACATATATTCATATAATTACGTGTACACCAACAACATATTAAAGCATTTATATAGAAAAGTCTCACCCCATCCCATCAACCCCACTAGAATACACTAATTCCCAACGGTGCGTTGGTGGTTAATGCTAAAAAATGATTTCCCAAAAATCACATTCACGCATTTCCGCTGAGATTGGTAATGGATTGGTGGTAGCGGTAGCTGTGGTGTGAAGTGACAAGAAGCATGTTCTTCTCTGCTTGTGTGTATGTGTAATACAAATATAAATTAGTATAAGTGTATGCAAGTGGAGGTGAAAGTGAAAGTTGGCGGCAATATGATTGGGAAAATTTTTTTTAAAATCACATAATGCACAGAAAAGTAAAAAAAAAATGCAAAGAAATAAAATAAGCGCAAAGTTGGAAATAATGCGTAGACGATGTTATCGTAGCATATAAAATAAAGCATAATATATTTAATATGGTTAGAGAAGTGGTTAAATATTATTTTCTCACGCAAGTTACGCTAAATATTTTACTTATGATCATGAACCAGAGACCTTTTTCCACTTTTTCTTGATAGTATATGCTATTGCTTTTGAGTACTGAATATGTTTTTAGTTAATATTATAAGCGATTGCTAAGGAGAGAATAAAAAGTGGTGGAAAATATCCCACTTCTTGTTGCCGTCCACTGTTAAGATATTTTAAAGAGTTAATTTTGAGTTAATGTTGGATCCCAAAATATTTGATATGGCTCCCATAATAAATTTGTGTTGTCGAAATATAATGTCTCATAATAATTTTTCATAAGATAATTAAGAGCGAGTATGTCATACAGAGCCTGGATTATGTTTGTCTTCTTTGTAGCCGTATTGTCTTTCTGAGAATCCGCCGGCTTTCGAACACTTCGCCAATTGTGTCAAGCATGCACAGAGGTCGATATGATAAAGTTTCCTACGAAGGATTTTTTGGTTTGGGAAATTTAAAAAAAAAATAACTGGACTTTCCACGAATCGGTTCTTCTAACCACAAACTGTACATAATTTTGGTTTGAAAGTCATGGCTTCCTTTAACGCTCTAGCAGTGGTGGGTATAAGACTTCGGTTCGTGCGACATAAAGTGGGCTTTTGGAAACAAAGTATCGACGACATTCCTTAAAAAAGATGCGCGTTTGGGTTGTTGCCCCTTTTTTTTTAATTTTGACATTCATATTTTTTATGCTATTCCCCAAGGGTTTCCGTTTGCTTTCTCACAGAATTTTTCAAAACAATTCTCTTTACTGCGGCCAACGGCTGAATTCAAAAGCTTTGCATTCCCAGCATATTCTTTCCATTATAATGGGCCCAGCTGAATGGCAGAGCTCTCTTAATCCAGCTAATTCATTTCACCAACACGCTGGCTTCCAGTTGTTGTGGTGTCCTATCCCACGCATAGTTTCGTCGCAAGCTGTGAACAGTTATTTAGCACTGCGGATGTCAAATGAATGGCATATTAACTGATCTTCAAACTATTTCAAAAAAGGGCGGCGTCAAATCTTTCTGTTTCCAGTTTCGTTTCTGGCATGTTATTATGCTAAAGTGTGCCATGTCTCCGGAATACAAGACTACAGCAATAATAGCCATGTGGCCACTATTTGCAAATATGTCCGACACCGTGAACTTAATGTGCCTGCTAAGAACGTGGTTGATAAATTTGGGTTCGATTATGAAATGGTTGTGCCTTTTGAAAAGTATTTTGCTTTCCGCTATTCAGGATCGTAGTCGCTCACTATTGTATGTACGCCTGCGACCTCAAGTGGTCAACCAAGCGTTGAAGTCGCCTGGATTATAATAAGTGATTTGCCTCTGGTACCTAGAGCAAGTCCCAAGAGGAAGTCTTCAAAATCATTAATTGCGGCGCTGGCAGGAGCATAATAGCTAACAAAGTATATGTCAAGTATATATGCCCATTTGACCAATTATGATTGCCAATTATGACCTCTGGAACGAGATGTAAATGGTTGTCCTTTACAAGGAAGGTTCCAAATTAAACAGGACTTTTTTGAATCTAGCCCCCCCTGGTGGCGCCAACTATATGCCGTGCGTTAGAATCTGCTATCTTTATCGATTATTCAGTGAGAATTTCATGACATTTCATTTATTGGAAGTGAAGTTTTTGCGTTTTAAGTGCGAAAATTAGCTTCAAACAAAGAGCCAAAATTCAATTCACATTCAAAAGGCCTGCACCGGCATACCGGCGGCCATACCGGCCAACGAGCTCAAACATTCGTTCGACATGCTTTTGGACCATGGAAAACGCTGTATTGAAGTAAAAGGAGTCCATTTTGAATAAAATAAATTGATTTTGTCAAAAAAACCATTTTGTTTTTTTTAAGTCCTGTTTACTTTGGAACGCCTCTTGTACATCTCGAAAGCTTCTTGTTCGATTTCAACAGTTTGGAAACATAAATTAATCCCTTCTTCCAAGAATGTATATACACTAATTTTTGTCCTAAGCCTTCTAGTTTCTAATGTTCATAAGTGGTATACCTAAGAATAAGGGATCTGTCAAACTGATTGGATATGCCTTTCTAAAAAATAATGCTTATATTTTTGTCTTGTTTATAACATTATTCATTTGCTAGGAAATAAATGAATGGAAGCAATTTCTAAACTAAAGAGATTCGTATTACTGCAGTATTTAACTATTTCTTACTGCCAAAAAGACTCAAGAACAAGAAAGAATATTTATTAAAAAATCAAAAAGTGAAAAGAACAACTTAAGTATAGTCTGTTGGAACAAACCAACATATTTTTCTAGCTCCAAATATCAAGAAGAACTTTCTCGTCTATTTTTTTATTCCCAACCTAATGTTTATGACGAATATGACCTGAACTGTTAAATCTGACTATTCAAATCAGAGATGGTGGAGAAGCGTGAATATTCACACAAATTAGCCGCTTAATAAGACAAAAGGATAAGTTCATTGGCACTAACGCGATTATTTACGCAAAGGACATTTTTATGCAGTTCGGTAATGGAACCAAAAAATCCTTTCAAAAATTGTCTAAATATGACACATGAGCCGCAAAGTGTAAATGACCGTATCAACAATGTACAGAACGAGAAAATAATACGCGCTCTTCACGCGACGCGCCAAAAAATTTGAATGCCGCAACGTGAATGAAATAATTAAAAGTCTTTATGAAAGAAATAAAAAGCAAAAAATATCTTAGAGCGCTTCATGCGCTTTCCAGCTTACAGCCCTGATCCTGACGCAGCGAAACCCTGCCTGCCTTTCACCAAACTAAACCACTGTCAATTCAACTGTGGGCACGTACCGAAATCCAAACGAAGACTAGAAATTCAAAAAGCAAAAAAAAAAATCCTTTCAAATGCCTCGTTTGTTGCCAGCTATCACACATACTGTTGCAAGAACGCACGAGCAACAGCCATTCACCCTGAGCAAATTAAGGATCAATTTCAGGATTATATGAAGACACACCGCCGAACATTCGCTTCGTTGGGCTCGTGTATTTCGCTTACACCATGCATTTCAAAACAATAGCAGTCCGTGTTGGCCTCAGTGTATGTATGTATGAATGTGTATGCGTTGCGTCTATGGGTGCATTTAAAACCGCTAGACTGCATAACGGTTCATCGATGCTTTCATTTGCGCGGGCGCGTCCTTCTTTCTTTGTACACTTGAATTTGAGCTCGGGAAACGATACAACAAGAACACCAAACTATGACAACAGCACTAATGTACGGTGATGGTGGAAAATCTGTGGTATTAATTGCACTGCAGTGGTGTATTTTTTCAAGATCTTATAACCTTCATGACACTTCTAGATACAATTTTTTTCCGCTAGAGACATTATTCCATCGGGGCAAAACTTTTCTGATTTCTCGGCGGAAAACTGCGATAAGAAATTTTTCACAGGCTTCCTTTGAAGCCAATTTTACTTCATTAAGGGAGTTCTGCATTGACCGAAACAAATGATAGTCCGATGGTGCAAGGTCAGGGCTATATGGTGGATGCAAAGATTTGTGTTTTTTAGCATTGTCCTGATGGAAGACGAACCCCTTTCTGTTGATCAGTTCTGGCTGTTTCTTTCGATTGCTTGCTTCAATCTCATCAGTTGTTGACAGTAAAATGAGTCAGTCGTTTGTCATCGCTCTTTATGTGTCGGTTCTGGTCAATCTTTTCCATAATTTTAGCGACTTTTTCAACGATAAGTCGACCAAAACTACAGACATCTAATGACAAAATACAAAAAGACTTTTTCCACTACCCAATATTAGCAATCTATAAGCATTTCTGAGATCAGAACTATTTAAGTTTATAATGGTAGAAATAATTTCAGAACCACGTTCATATCAGTTTCCTAACAATTTTAATCTCTAGAAATCATATCAGTTCAAATGAAAAAGAAAAAAATGCAAAACATTTTTGCAGAATACTGGACACCTCTGTGAACTCAAGGCCCCAAAGAAATTGTCCGCTTTCTTACCCATTTTCTCTCCTTCACTTTTTAAACAATGCTAAGTTTGACCGCGAAGCTGTCATAAGCCGAGAAAAGTGTACTACAAGGGGGGCAGAAAATCAGTTCTTCTACTAATCTGTTAAAAATCACTGTTAAAAATTTCTTTCTTCGTCTTGTTTACGGCTAAGCCAAGTCTCTCTTGGTTCAAAATCCAGAAAAATCTGAAATTGTGTAAAAAGTGTTTTGAATAATGATGACCTTTTCGTAGAAAATAGGAATATATCACTTACATTCGTAGTTGTCAAAATTTTCACTGAAAATCTTTTAACGAAGGAAAATTCGCACTAAATTATAATTAAGATGTATAACACAAATAGAAAAGGTAACTTGACCAAACAGCAAGGGGCTCAATTTCCGGAAGGATCCGAAATTATGAGAGAAATATTACGAACAATAGTCATTACTCGATAAACAGTAGATAAACACCAAGAATCTATCTGGTAAGAAAAAAAATTTTCTTAAAATCCCTCAGCGAAAGAAACTCCTGCATGAAACATAATTCAAATGTCAAGTACAAATAGAAAAGGAAGCACATGAGAAGTTCTGCTGTCAGAGGCGTTCGACTTTCAGTTGTGGCATGATAAATAGAATTTAAGGATCTATAAGCAATCAGCAGTATATATTTACCAAGATATGAGACAAAAGGTTACCTTGGGGTTAGCGGGCTGCTGTGTGTTTAAAATTAATCACAGTGAGAAGATCTAGTTTAAAAACCACAAAATGAAATGTTCACAGGTTATACTACTATGAGCAAAAAAATAGTAAGATTTTGTTCATAATTTGTCATCCACCTCAAAGTAATTCCCCTTGGTGGCATACTGCACATATGCCAAAGTTTTTTCAATCTTCGAAACAATTGTGTAAATCAATTTCGGGAAAAGCCTCTAATGCGCGTAGAGTTTTACTTTTAATGGCTTCAATTCAAACTAG
>JAPZAG010003157.1:0-12137 GCA_027475135.1 Bactrocera correcta | reverse complement strand
GTTATAAACCATTTCAATAAATTCAATAAATCATTCAACAAAAATACCGCAAGACTTTTTTGACAACCTAATATAATCGGACAGAAAAACATACCTAAACAGAGTCACCTTTTCATGCCGATCGTTTGTATACATACATACTTTCAAGGTTCCGACCCTTCCTTCCTGATGTTACAAACTTCGTGACAGAGTATATTCCTGTGTATAAACGGACTCAAGTTATATGCGAATGCCTGGATTATTCTATATATGTCCCAGGTCATTTCAAACATTTTAAGCTTGCCTTGGCTAGCACAAAGTTATAAGTTAATTGAGTTTTATTTTAGCACTCGATAAGATTTTTGGAAATTGTGAGCAAACTATATAGATATTATCATTAATGTGAATTAAAGTAAATTTTAAAAATTTAAATTTTTTTATACCCCCAAAATATTGCACTTTTATGGCAAGTATAAAATTAACCTTGCAATCAAGAGAGTGTGTTAAAAATGCGGAAGACAAATAAGAAAGCGAAATGAAGCTATTAAAATTTAGCACAAGCTTGATGCCGCAAGCTGCTAATTAAGGGATAAATGGCAACAAGGTTTTACGTTTGATAAAGTAATTAATTGAAATCATCGCATTCTAATCTACAAATATATAAAATCTAGAAATACAACACGCTATTTATAATTTAAAACTGCTTGTCGCGCGTAAGTTAAAAATATTAGGCTAGCTTAGGTTATACTAGCCTTCTGTCACGCCATACATAGACACACTGTTTAATTTGAGCTGAAGTATTTGTCATACATGTCGTTAAGGCTTTTGATATCTAATTTTGAGCGCAGATGAAGTGCGCTTTGAAGTGCGGCAGAGTATATTTCTAAAATCGACCACTTTTCCATCCGGCTCGCATGTGATATCAGCAGGTTGTGGCATGTCAAGACTCCAGCAATCTTCCTGCAGTCGTTTTGAGACCGTGTGTAAATAAAAAGATGCGTGTTTACCTTCAAGACTCTTGTACATTATCGTTTATGAGGTCCTTAATGTATTCCATATCGCCTTGACCCATGTCAGACTCTTTAGAAAATTCATTGCATATCTTTTTAGTGACGTCCGTATTTCTTGTACTTGTTCTGTCAAACTGTTTTTCAGCAATTTCATTAGCTACTTTGGTTCCCGATATTCCTTTATGTCCTAGAATCCCGTATACCCTTTCTGCTTCTAAAGATATTCTCTGATGTAATGCGATCTGAGATTATTGTCTTAATCACTGCTTGGTTAGCGACGTGTATATTACTCTTCTTAATGTTGTTTCCTGCGTTGCTAGCAGAATAAGCTATCTCAAGCGCTTTCTGGCCGCAAATACTTCCGCCTGGAAGATATTGTAGTACTGTGGATTGCCTGAGCTCCAGCTCCGAGCTTCGGATTCCAACTATAGGCTTTAATAAATTAATGTTAAAGATTCCGAAGTTTACAATGAATACAGGTGAAACCTGCAAAAGCTTTGAAGTAATAATCTCTGGCTATCAAACAGCAAACAATACTTTGGGAAAGTGCACGAGAAAACGTTATGAAGATGGAAATTAACAAAAGACTAAAAAAGGGTGTTTTAAGTTTTTTCACATTTCACATAAAAATTTTTAAAATTTCCAGCTTGAAATTTTGATAGGTGGTATCTCCATTTTTAATCAAACTCAGGCTGCAAATTTATTTAACTTGAAAATTTATTGGCAATAAATTTATCGAAATGCTCTAAAGCACAACAACACCAAAGTTCAAGGAAATTATGCTTTATAATTATAAAGTGCAAATGAAAATAATTATATAACGCAACTCCGCACAACAATATCGATAAGAAACTGCTCTGCAAAATGCACCAAAGATTAGTAAATTAATAAAGACACATCGCATTATCTCACATTGTAATAGAATGCTTTCAAAGCACCATTAAAAGGCCGCAATTAACGTGGCTGACTTTCTTTGGGCATAATTAGGGCAGCGAATGCAATAAAAGTCACAGCATACAAAAATTAAAAATGAGCGACTTAATGGGCGCTAAAATAAACGAGATCAAGCAAGCGCCAAAAAAACACAAAAACAAGTTAAAAATAACAGTAAATACGAGACGAGGCAATAACGGCAGTGGCAACACAAACATTTTAACTACCCAAAAATAATGAGGCTGCGTTGACAGGAAACTGAAATGAGACACCGAGCCAAAGGGCAAGCGCGAAAAAGAGCGCAGCGTCGCCATGATGCAGCGGCTGCTAAACGACGTCCCGCCACCCCACAAGCACCGCCCCAACGCCGTAATGGATGTGTACACGCGATGCCGTCGCCGGTTGTCGAAGCATGCTGCTAAACCTTTTCGGTAATTATTTATGTTCTCTTAAGCTAAAATAAACATAGCTCGGCGCTGCGCACAAACACATGCACAGGAGGATGCTGGAGGACGCTCCAACCGCTCGTTCATTCGTTTGTTTGTTTGTTTATTCGTTGGCGCACAGAGATCATACAACACAAGCGAACGGATGCAAAGCTGAAAATGTTATCCTTTTTTACGCGCATTTTCACCATCATAATCCTTGGTGTAATTTTTGGCTTAATGATGCAACGCTGGCTACACAATATCGGTAACAGCCACAACAAACACAACACAACAACAATAACAGTGGTAACATCAATGAAAACAATGTTATAATGGCCGCGGATAAGCTGGAAGGAGCGGTAAACAGCTCATTCGAACGCAGCAACAGCAAGCCGATTGCGGACAGACACACATACACAAACACACACGCACACAAACATACACGCACACATGTACACATGTACATATGCACAGCAAAATAATTATAATCCGGGCAGCTCGCGAGCAGCCAATGCTGACCTTCAACCCAATCGGCAAGGTACTCACACCGCGCGTCGCACTTCATCACGTCCCCGCTCGTGCAGCACCCGTCCCGCGCTCCAGCACAACCAGCGCTCTCTTGCCGCTCCAACTTTTCGTACATCCTGTGCGCGCATCCTTGCCACTTCCGCCGATTTTCTGCGCCGCTCACACAACTGTGTATCCTCGAGCTTCGTGTTTGCTCCTGCGACGCGTGTTCTCGCGCCCAGGCAGCGCATTAAAATGAGTTAAATATTTTATTGTTTTTATGGTTGCCAGAGCTGTAAAATTATTTATTATTGTACGGGTAAGTAGCCGTAGCCGTAGCCTCCGCCGACTGACGCCCCTGCCTGTCAGTTGCTTCGAAGGCTCATGCTCGTATTCCGCCGAACGGTAAATTTTGTGCCAGCGATAAATTTAGTTGAGCTTAACTTAAAAGTTCCGGTTGGCGTTTTTCTCATGCTTTCGGAAACTCATAATTCTTGGCTGCGGAGGGGACGACACTAAAATACTTGTGTTTACTGGCAGTATGTCGCACAAATTACCTAGTTAGTTTCTGCTTTGGCAAAGTTCTCTCATACTTCATTTGATATTTATGACTTTGCTTTGCGCCACACATTTGTTAGCAACGGATTAGTTAAATGTACTTGTATATGAATGAGATATATATTATAACTCTATGCAATGTGGACTTTATGGTTCGGTGAAGGCGTTTTACTGCTAATGGTGATCGAATCTTTATGTGCTAGAATTTAGTATCAATAATTTCCTATATTATTTTGGCGTTATTGTATTTATTCTAAATGTTTTCCACTTGTAATACAGCTCGAATAGGAAGGAAAGGCTATACTCACAACTCACTTTGAGCGAATATTTACATTATGGTTTACGGATTTCAAAAATCGAATTTTTTTTATGTTTTATTAAATTCTGCAACACCTTTAGAATATTATCCTAAATTTTCAAGTTGATCTGAGTAACAGTTTCGGACATACTGTCTTGAGAACTTGTGCGCTCGAGGCTAGCTGGGATAAGTGCGCCGTGTTTAAAGGCGTTTTTCTCGAAACTTTGAAGTCGGTTGGCAAGATATATAGAGAACTACTCAAGCGACCTTCATGAAATTTTAAAAAGGTCTTTAAGATACTCTTCTCAAAGACTTGGACAAAGAATTTTTTTTTTTCAATTAAAACTATTTGAAAAAAAATTAGCGAAATTTTCACTGAAAATTACATTTTTTTTGGAAAAATGTCTGCCAAAAATCTATTTTTAATTTTTTTTCTTCGTCTAAGTTTTAATTTGAGGTTTTGAGGTATTTTTTCACTTTAGATGTTCCTGTAAGGAGTTATCCTGCCAACGCGGGTGAATCTTTTTTCCGAGGGGTCTCCGGAAATGGTGTCGCAATGGCCGAGTTTACAATTTTTTTTTCCCAAAAAATTTCAGAATTTTTTTGCTAGTATTGTATGTTTATAACAATAAAAAATTATAATAAAATATTTAATTTTTTGTAGGGAAAAAAATCGTTAAAGAAAAATTGTTTTTATTCGAGGAAACCCATGTAAACCCTAGCCTAAACCATGTAACCCATGTCTGACAGCCACCTCTCTGTTAGTTTCTGGTTACTTACCAAGCCTGCTTCTTTCGGTCGCAAGCCAGCCGTTGAGAAAACGGCCTTAAGTGTTTCCACACTTTTTACACTGCAGCTCAATACTTTTGGCTTCCTCCTCTCATTAAGAAAATCGTCGCTCCCGCAATTCTAACAAAGTACAGTCTGTCAAGTAAGAGCGCGGTCGCGTTATTTTATAAAAAAAAAAAAAATTATTCATTTTTAGCCACTTTATATCGCTGTATTCACTTCTGTACAAATGCCTTCGACTTTCTCCTATATTTAGCAGCCGCTGCTTGCGACTTTTTGGGACTTTTCGGGTGGATGCAAAGAAACACAGCCTCGTACCGCGACGCGTACTTAGCACTCATGTCATTTAACGTGATTCTCTTTCAAAAGATCAACGACAGCTGAACCTTTGTTAACAATGCATCAAGGACAAAGCTTCTCTCTATCGGCTCGTGAAGGAATTAGAGCGAAATCTTTCATTGATTGTCGGTAAAGTCGACCACGCTCCTACTTGAAAGAATATGAATTTTAAAAAGTTATACTAAACAAAACAAGTATCTCATCTCAAGAATAAGAGTCTAAAGGTCTTAAGATATATTAAAAGCTAGTTTCAAGAACTCCTCCATTAGACAAACAAGCAGTCATTAATCCCGTAATGTTGCGTAGTAGCAAGATGCTTTCCGACTAGATGTAAGCTTCTCGCAGCATTATAGGAAAAGGAGCCACATCAAAATTGGCAAGTGTCATATATATATTGATGAAAAGGTCTATCCACATATTTTCCACTAATTTCAACAGTCTCTACCGTTCATCCAAATCAACAATTTCCTCTAAATAGCACACCTAAGTACTTCATAAATTTATAATTCATACTCTATAAGTACGTCTAATGCAAGTTCATTAAATTCATGCACACGCGCATGAAGCCGGCGGATAAATAGCTACTTCGTTTGAAATTTGCGCAACATTTTAGAGTTATTGCGACACCATGGCGCATGCAACGCAGAGCAGCTTATGCACCTACCTGTGTGTGTATGTGTAGCAAATATTTGTAAATGATTTAATTCCATTTGCATTTGCCATAACGCGGCGGCACTTAATCGGTTGAACTAATTTGAGGTTATGTGCGTGGATTGCACTAAATTGCAACGCAACTCCTTTCAGTTCGTTGGAGATACAACAACTAACTATAACACACACACAAACATCATATACCTTTTGACTTTGTAGGCAAAATGGTATATTGTCATGCCGCTGGGCTTTGGGTGCCATTTCCCGAATATTATTTTAAAGAATTCGACGGAAATTTGTTTGGTGTATGGTTTGCGAAATTATGGAAAGGGGAATGCCTGCAGTTGCGCTGTTATGTCAGGCAAAAAAAAATGCGCTAGTATGGTTCTGATTTGGTACTAGTCCATTAATCACAGGTGTGTACTCCTCGGTATACTCCACTGACTGATTTGACACTACACTGTCCTATAGCATGAATTTACTGGTATTTTCAGATGGATGCAGATCTTCATTTGACCTCTAGTATTCGCTATATAGGACTTCGATACTTAATATCCCAAGACCTACGATAATACTCATCTAAGACGAGTTATAGATAAGGTTGGACATTTGTATAGAAATTGTTCCAGACATGAGTGGTATATGTCCACTTCTTTAAACTTTCTGCATGTAATGTCGTTGCCCCACGCTTTTGGTTTCAGTATGCTCTTCAGTTCTTTCGGGATCGTGTGATTAAAAAGCAAGCTTCTGCTTATTCGGAGCTCTTGGACATAATCTTGGCAATCAAGCATCTTCTTAAGGAACTCCATCTCACAAGCACATTTGTTTTATTTTAAGGTTAGGTTAGGTTAATCTGTTAGGCCAATAAGCCATGCATAGACCAGTTTTGGTCCTTTGCGATACCAGATGGAGTTCAGTTCATAGGTCTTTAGGATGCCTGCGCTGGACGCGAATTTTAACAGACTTTGCGGCCGCACTATCGATACCTCCTCCAGTGTATCAGACTGGGTTTCAGCGCAGTCTGAGCTACTGCTTATATTATACTTGTAGCTTAAAGAGACAATGCATTCAAACATATGCTGTGTCCACGTTTAACGCATGTAATTATTAAGGCAAAAAAAATTTTATGTTTTTAGAAAAGTTGTGCCCCACAAATGGCATGTGTGGCGCATGCGTGTATGCATAAAGTCTAATTCTGCGAATTGCCTGCCTACCACGCTGCTAAACCTGCGGCTGGTAGCCGCGTGCATCTCCTCAGTGCTTGAATGCAGGTCTGTGTGTTCGCCTGTACAGCAGTCACCATCTGTTTGCCCTGAATCCAATTGGAAATTAGTTATTGTTTGCCTTCGTCATGGTGCGACAACGTTTTGTTTACTCTGTCATTGCCAGCGCCCGCAGCTCGATGCATGCAAACACCGGCTGTCTTTATTAGCTGTCGCACCTATACACATACATATTTACATTAAAACCCCGTGAGTATAGTAGCTGGCGCTCGTTTAGCCACTGCGCGGTGTGCCTGCCACTTGTGAGCTAAACGGACCTTTGTAGACTTGACGTTGCTTGCTATTATAGTGTTGTTATTGTTGCCGCACGCATGCACTTATCATTTTGCAACCTATACATTTCATTCCATGCTTGACACCGATCATTCACATGACATCGGATATCACTTTGCCGACTTTATTACCCTTCATTTGCAGCAGATTTAATGGCGCATGTGGCTTGACTGATTATGGGCTTATGCAGAAGCCGCATTTTGTGAGCGAAATGTGATATTAGTATGTATAGGGTTTAAATTTATAAAGATTCAAAATAATTTGTCATGCAATACAAGAAAGACAATTATTTTTTTCTATTGATAAACAGTTAGCAACCTTTTCATAGATATTTTAAACTGCACATTTCTACACTTGAAAGCTTCAAACAAGTGGCAACCCCTTGCGGAAAAATTTTAAACTGTATTCTTTCCAGAGTTACATTTCAAAATATTTAGATAGTACAATTTTTGCATTTGAAAACTTCAATCAGGTGGCAACCCCTTTCAATATCTTCAATACAGTTCATTTACATTTGTTGTATAATATATATAATGTTTGCAATTGAAAAATTCAAATAGGTGGCAACTCTTTAAGAAATATTTGAAACTGAAGCTTTCACGAATCTTCAAAACAATTTATTTATTTGTTTGGTTAACATAATATTTAGATTTGAAAATTTCAAACTAGCTGGCAACCCTTCAAAAATAGACCGATGTCATCATCTTTAGATTTATACCGGGCTTTTTAATAGGGATGACGTGATTCCGTTCAGGAAAGTGTTACTGAAGACCGCAATTTGTCGATTGCAAGACGTTCTCACGAATTACCACAGCCTGGCGGTTTTTGAGAAAGGATTTGGGCTTGCATCCACATTAAATTGTTCTCACTCAAGAACTGAAGCCATAAAATCACCATAAATGTCTTGAATTACTGATTTGGTCTTCGAACAACTTGAAAATATTAACAAATTGTTTAAGAAAAACATCTTCTCAGATGAGATTTACTTCTGATCTCATCTGAGTGGTGCGGTATTATTATGGTGGAAAGAAAATCTACAGATTATTCATGGAAAACCGCTGCATTCACCTAAATAGACAGTTTGGTGAGGGTTTTAGTCTGGTGGAATCATCGAGAATGACTCCGTTACTGTCAATGGACAGTGGCATAGATCGATGATAACCAAGTTTTTATGGCTTTTTATAGAAGAAGTAAATCTTGACAATATCTTGTTCCAACAAGACGGGGCTACGAGTCACATAACACGTGCAACACCGAATTTTTGCGAGAAAAGTTTGGAGATTATTTCAAGAAATAGTGAAAGTTGTTATTTAACACCATTAGACTACTTCTTGTGGGGTTATTTGAAGTCATTGGCCTTTAGCAATATACCGGATTCTCTTCAAGCTTTGAATGATGTTGGCGATGACGGCTCAGAACACATTTTGTGCGAGATACCATTTAAAAGAGGTTTTACCTCAAAGCCTGTTATGACAAGAGTCTAAGACTAAAACCGAACCCAGGTCCTGATTGACGCGCTCTAATAGCTACAGTCAATATGCTGCAAGATACTGTGTTGATTGGCAATAAAAGTTTTGAAATGTCGTCAAATATTAATAATCGGTCATTACAGCCTTTTTTTCTAAACCAATGTATTTTTATGATTTACTCGCAGTCAGAAGCACCATCATGTTTTTGTTTTTGTACCACATATACACACACACAGCCAACGAGTTCCATTGCACGTCAAGAACAAGCGTGTAGAACAAATGTTACAGTACTTAAAACCATTCCCTCTCCCCACTTCGCTTCCCACCTTGCACCTGCCTTATAGGTCTCTTTGGGCACTAAGTGGATTGAGCCGTTAAAGAACTTGGTCAGCTCGTAAAGTTATTTTCATATCCCACACCAAAAAGCTAGCCTACAACCAATGAAGTTGCTTAAAACTGTAAGATACCACATCCAGCGGTGGCGGCGGAGGGTGCACGGCGAAAGTTATTAAGTTGAAATAGTCCAGGGGCCTGTGCAGTGGTGGCGATGACAAACGCTGAAAATAACTAACGATCCACCATGGCTGCCATGCCGTCTATTATAAACAACAACAATAACAGTGCTGACAACAAGGCAATCAAGTGTGGCTCTAATGGCCCAGTTATGGTGTAAGGTAAGCCGTGACAAGTGTGTCCAAAGTTAACGTCACACATAAACAACATTCGCCACGAAAGCGCCGTCCGTTGGCGAGCGAAAATACAGCGAAGTGTGGAATAAGCAGAGACAACAGGGAGATGCTGCCCAGTGACAGTGCAGCTGCTGATCGCAGCGAAGAATTGCGAAATAAAGAGTAACTGCAACGAAACATAAGTGCTCATAAATAAGTGCTTACAATTGCCTTTCTTTGTACTTAGCAATTTCTTACGGCTCCGAATGGAATGTGCATTTGCCTGGGCGGAGCTGGGGAAATCAGGCGTCAATGGACCGACAGGCAGAAGCCACACAGTTTTGGCGTACACGTGAAGTGCAACAAGAATAGTTATGGAGCGATATTGGCGCGCTGTTATCAGCAATCTTAACTACAGCTCTCTTTCAATTCTTTCGTCAACCGGCTGCGGGTTCCTTCCTTGCTGCGATGCAATATTTGATGAAGTATGGGCTCCCAACTGCACTGCCCACTCAAAAGTGATAACGTGAAGAAGCCTGTCGTTAATGGCAGCGATAATGACAGCGCATTTCCTGTGGCTGCCACAAAGCGCGCCTACATTCTCGATTCCAAAAATATTTCACTTCTTAAGAAAGATATTAAAAGTGAATGGAGAAGAGACCGCGCGACAACTTCTATTAATTATTAACGATATATTTATGTATACTTATGTTTGTGTTTGCGCCACAAAAAGACTGAAAAGCGGAGAGGAGTAAAAGCAAAGTTCTGCTGTTGAAATATAACCAAGAAAAATAAAGAGAAGCAATTAAATTGCAAAGGTGTGACTGCGTATAAAGAAAAGTGATATAAACTGACAAGTTGAAGAAAAAATTTCGAAAATTATGGGCATGTATGTATGTGTATGTGGAACCATGACAAAAGTCTTGCATTCTTTGTGCAAATAGATTCATCTTTAAAAAATTGAATGCACATAAATAATTCTAAAACGTTTTATTTTTTCGCAAAAGTGGCAACCATGTATGGATAATTTTCTACAGAAATCCTCACTGACCTGATTAGCTTTCTAATATCGTCTATTAAACAAGTTCTAATTCAAATACAGAAATAGATGAGAGTCTTTTTTAATAACTATCTTAAATTACATGTTTCCTTATACTTATACAGTTTTCTTACGTATCTAGTTTTCCTTTGTCTAATTTTTTTTAAATATTCAAAGCAGATGCTAACCCTCCCCATACACTATATCCACTAGAAGTCTTTATGAAAGTTTTAATAACCGATTTATAATATTATTTTAAGTATTCTGCAAATCATCTTGACCTGGCTTGGAATAGAACGTAAGAGATCCACTGAAATGAAATGAACTTTGCTAAATTTTACCGCAATTCTAGGAGCTCATGTTGCACCCTGTCCAATAGGCATTCATGCGGTAAAGCTAAAAATCTGGTAGGACGCTAGTTGTCAAAGTTGTATACAGTAGACTGAGGTGGTTATATTCAGCCCATTTCTCTTCCATTGTCCCATCTTTACAAGACTGAAGCGAAACATCTCGATGATTTTACCTTCGGTATACTAGAAGGCAGCTTAAATTCATGTTAGCCGTCTCAACCAGTTTTTAACAGGCTCAAAGAGCTCTGTAGATCTGTAAGGATCTTATGATCCAGTATAGAGTGGGCATCAAACTTTTTAAATTTAAATTTTCTATATTTCGACATTGTAAACGTCAAATAACATTCGGAAAGTGACAGACATTCAGTAAAAACTCAAAAACTTACGAAATGGGTCGCTATTCACTAGAAGAAAACTGGGAAATATTGAAAACTTTCTTCCAAAGTTCGTTTGACCGAGAATGGTCAATTTTACCGAAAAATCATCTTTTCGGACGAGGCTCATTTCCACCTCGATGGTTACGTTAACAAGCAGAATTGTCGCATTTGGGGCACAGAAAACCCTCACGTAAACGTCGAGAAGCCAATGCACCCAGCACGAATTACTGTATGGTGGAGGATTTTGGTCTGGTAGAATCATCGACCCATTTTTCTTCGAAAATGAAGAAGGAACCGCCGTAATCATCAATGGTGAGCGATATCGTCGTTCTAAGATGCCCAAGTGAAATGCTTCTTAGGATTGACCTTTTAACCCAATCCTTACCTAACACAATCTTATTTCAAAAACAAATTCCGAAAAGTTGGTTACCATTTTCAAAAAAACATCCGAAAATAAGCTGCGTAACATTGGTATTCTCGAGGAAAAAACAACCTAATTTCAATATTTTATTTTTCATTAAAAGACGTAATATTTTATTAAAACTTAATAAAATTTTTTGAGGTTTCAAAGTAACCCTCACCAAATGTAATACACTTATGCAAACAATTTTTCCAGTACTCGAAACACTTTTCATAAGCATTTTTTGGGGTGGCTTTCTACTCCTTCAGCGAATTTTGTTTTATATCTTCGACGGAAAATGGATTCCATTCTGATAATGGTTCACTTTTTTGCATGTCAAACTTATGAAGCCATGTCACATCGACAGTTTTATTGGATTCCATCAAAGTGGGGTTATAATTCTCATGATCTAGCTTGTCCACAGAGACCTGCTAATAGCAATATTTTTGAAGAAAATATCGCTTTATCGGGACGAGTTTATCCTGACCGCATTTCATACCCAAAATATCCAAAACTATTCGAACGGACTCGTGAGAGAAAACGAGCTCTGCTGCCATTCCTCTAACACTTGCCTGAAGATTTTTAAGCACCACAGTCCTCACTTTCCGTGAGGACGTGGCATGTTTTCAACGATTTGTTGACCGCCTTTGAAGGCTTTTACCTCTCGTAGGTTTGTATTTTCGAAACTGAATCATCGTACATTTTACTAAAACTATGTATGTCTGTTAAAGAAGATCAAATATTGACACAGTTCTAGTTTAATGCTGGCTAAGGTTCATTGATTTA
>JAPZAG010003156.1:0-12139 GCA_027475135.1 Bactrocera correcta | reverse complement strand
GAAGGTTTATTAACTTAAATTTTTTCAACGAATGATTTGAAGCATTTCGATATCGATTGCTAAATGAGTGTATACAAGAAAAACGAATTCATACCTAAATATAAGATTACGGAATTCTTCTACATGCACTGTCGTTATGCCGCCATGGCTTTATATCACCTTCATTACGTTAAAGAAAGTTAATTAACTTAAATATGTTAAACTAATGATTTGAAGCATTTCTATATCGATTGCTAAATGTGTAAATACAAGAAAATCAACTTTATACGTAAATATAAGATAAAGGAATTCTTCTAAATGCACTGTCGTTATGCCGTTATGGTTGTATGTAAACTTTAGTAAGATACAGAAGGTTAATTAACTTATATATGTTTACTTAAATATGTTAACTTAAATATGTTAAACTAATGACTTGAGGCATTTCGTTATCGATTGCTAAATACGTATATACAACAAAATCGACTTTATAACTAAATATAAGGTTACGGAGCTCTTCCAAAAGCACTGCCGTTATGCCGTTAAGGCTTTTGTACACTTCAGTAAGACAAAGAGGATTAATTAACTTAAATATGTTAAACTTATGTTTTGAAGCATTTCGATATCGATTGCTTAATGTGCAAATACAAGAAAGTCGACTTTATACCTAAATATAAAATTATAACATTACGGAATTCTTCTAAATGCACTGCCGTTATACCGTTAAGGCTTTATGTAGACTTTAGTAAGATAAAGAAGGTTAATTAACTTAAATATGTTAAACTAATGATTTGAAGCATTTCGTTATTGATTGCTAAATGTGTATATAAAAGAAAATCGACTTTATACCTAAATATAAGATTACGGAATTCTTCAAAATGCACTGCCGTTATGCCGCCATGGCTTTATATCAACTTCAATACGTTAAAGAAGGTTAATTAAGTTAAATATGTTAAACTAATGAGTTGGAGCATCTCGATATCGATTGCTAAATGAGTATATACAACAAAATCAACTTTATACCTAAATATAAGATTACGGAATTCTTCTGAATGCACTGCCGTTATACCGTTAAGGCTTTATGTAGACTTCAGTAAGATAAAGAAGGTTAATTAACTTAAATATGTTAAACTAATGATTTGAAGCATTTCGTTATTGATTGCTAAATGTGAATATAAAAGAAAATCGACTTTATACCTAAATATAAGATTACGGAATTCTTCAAAATGCACTGCCGTTATGCCGCCATGGCTTTATATCAACTTAGATACGTTAAAGAAGGTTAATTAACTTAAATATGTTAAACTAATGAGTTGGAGCATCTCGATATCGATTGCTAAATGAGTATATACAACAAAATCAACTTTATACCTAAATATAATATTACGGACTTCTTCCAGATGCACTGCCGTTATACCGTTATGGCTTTATGTAAACTTCAGTAAGATAAAGAAGGTTAATTAACTTAAATATGTTAAACTAATGATTTGAAGCATTTCGTTATTGATTGCTAAATGTGTATATAAAAGAAAATCGACTTTATACCTAAATATAAGATTACGGAATTCTTCAAAATGCACTGCCGTTATGCCGCCATGGCTTTATATCAACTTAGATACGTTAAAGAAGGTTAATTAACTTAAATATGTTAAACTAATGAATTGAAGCAGTTCGATATCGCTTGCTAAATGTGTATATACAAGAAAATCGAATTTATACCTAAATAAAAATTACGGAATCCTTCTATATGCACTGCCGTTATGCCGTTAAGGCTTTATGTAGACTTCAGTAAGATAGAGAGGGTTAATTAACTAAAATTTGTTAATCTAATGATTTGAAGCATTTCGATATCGATTCCTAAATATGTAAATACAAGAAAATCGACTTTATACCTAAATAGAAAATTACGGAATTCTTCTGAATGCACTGCAGTTGTACCGCTAAAGCTTTATGTAGACTTCAGTGCGTTAAAGAACGTTTATTAACTTAAATATGTTAAACTAATGATTTGAAGCATTTCGATATCGATTGCTAAATGTGTATATACAAGAAAATCGACTTTATACCAAAACATAAGATTACAGAATTCTTCTAAATGCACTGCAGTTATGCCGCCATGGCTTTATGCCAACCTCAGTTCGTTAAAGAAGGTTTATTAACTTAAATATGTTAAACTAATGAATTGGAGCATCTCGATATCGATTGCTAAATGTGTATATACAACAAATTCGACTTTATACCTAAGTATAAGTTTACGGAGTTCTTCCAAATGCACTGCCGTTATACCGTTATGGCTTTATGTAAACTTCAGTAAGATAAAGAAGGTTAATTAACTTAAATATGTTTACTTAAATATGTTTACTTAAATATGTTAAACTAATGACTTGAGGCATTTCGTTATCGATTGCTAAATACGTATATACAACAAAATCGACTTTATAACTAAATATAAGGTTACGGAGCTCTTCAAAAGCACTGGCGTTATGCCGTTAAGGCTTGTGTACACTTCAGTAAGACAAAGAGGATTAATTAACTTAAATATGTTAAACTTATGATTTGAAGCATTTCGATATCGATTGCTAAATGTGTATATACAAGAAAATCGACTTTATACCTAAATATAAGATTACGGAATTCTTCCAAATGTACTGTCGTTATACCGTTAAGGCTTTATGTAGACTTCAGTAAACTAAAAAATGTTTATTAACTTATAGGGTTAAACAAATGATTTAAAGCATTTCGATACCGATAGCTCAATGTGTATATACAAGAAAATCGACTTTATACCTAAATATAAGATTACGGAATTCTTCTACATCCACTGCCGTTATGCCAACTTCAGATCTTTAAAGAAGGTTTATTAACTTAAATATGTTAAACTAATGAGTTGAAGCATTTCGATATCGATTGCTTAATGTGTATATACAAGAAAATCGATTTTATACGTAAATAAAAGATTACGGAATTCACCCAAATATACTGCCGTTATGCCGTTAAGGCTTTAGTTAAATTTCATTAAGATAAAGAAGGTTAATTAACCTAAATATGCTAATCCAGCTATTTGAAGATTTTCGATATCGATTGCTAAATGTGTAAATCCAAGAAAATCCTACATACCTAAATATAAGATTACGGAATTCTTCTACATGCACTGCCGTTATGGCGCCATGGCTTTATGTTAACTTCAGGCGTTAAAGAAGCTTTATTAACTAAAATGTGTTAAACTAAAGATTTGACGCATTTCGATATCGATTGCTATATGAGTATATACAAGAAAATCGAATTCATACCTAAATATAAGATAACGTAATTCTTCTAAATGCACTGCCGTTATGCCGTTATGGCTTTATATTAACTTCAGTTCGTTAAAGAAGGTTTATTAACTTAAATATGTTAAACCAGTTATTTGAAGCATTTCGATATCGATTGCTTAATGCGTATATACAACAAAATCGACTGTATACCTAAATATAAGACTACGGAATTCTTCCAAATGTACTGTCGTTATGCCGCCATGGCTCTTTATCAACTTCAATACGTTAAAGAAGGTAAATTAACTTAAATATGTTAAACTAAGGATTTGAAGCATTTCGATATCGCTTGCTAAATGTGTGTAAACAAGAAAATCGAATTTATACCTAAATAAAAGATTACGGAATTCTTCTATATGCACCGCCGTTATGCCGTTAAGGCTTTATGTAGACTTCAGTGCGTTAAAGAAGGTTTATTAACTTAAATATGTTAAACTAATGATTTGAAGCATTTCGATATCGAATGCTGAATGCGATATACAAGAAACGCGACTTTATACCTAAATATAAGATTACGGAATTCTTCCAAATGTACTGTCGTTATGCCGCCATGGCTTTGTATCAACTTCAATACGTTAAAGAAGTTTAATTATTTTAAATATGTTAAAATAATGGTTTGAAGCATTTTGATATCGCTTGCTAAATGAGTATATACAAGAAAGTCAAATTTATACCTAAATATAAGATAACGGAATTCTTCTAAATGCAGTGCAGTTATACCGTTAAGGCTTTATGTAAACTTCAGTGCGTTAAAGAAGTTTTATTAACTTAAATATGATACACTAATGATTTGAAGCATTTCGATATCGATTGCTAAATGTGTATATACAAGAAAATCGACATTATACCTAAATATAAGATTACATTATTCTTCTACATGCACTGTCGTTATGCCGCCATGGCTTTATATCAACTTCAATACGTTAAAGAAGGTTAATTAACTTAAATATGTTAAACGAATGATTTGAGGCATTTCGATATCGATAGCTAAATGTGTATATACAAGAAAATCGACTTTATACCTAAATATAAGATAACAAAATTCTTCTTAATGCAGTGCAGTTATACCGTTAAGGCTTTATGTAAACTTCAGTGCGTTAAAGAAGTTTTATTAACTTAAATATGTTAAACTAATGATTTGAAGCATTTCGATATAGCTTGCTAGATGTGTATATACAACAAAATCGACTTTATACCTAAACATAACATTACGGAATTCTTCTAAATGCATTGCCCTTATGCCGCTATGGCTTTATAACAACTTCAATACGTTAAAGAAGGTTAATTAACTTAAATATGTTAAACTAATGATTTGAAGCATTTTGATATCGCTTGCTAAATGAGTATATACAAGAAAGTCAAATTTATACATAAATATAAGATAACGGAATTCTTCTAAATGCAGTGCAGTTATACCGTTAAGGCTTTATATCAACTTAGATACGTTAAAGAAGGTTAATTAACTTAATTATGTTAAACTAATGAGTTGGAGCATCTCGATATCGATTGCTAAATGAGTATATACAACAAAATCAACTTTATACCTAAATATAATATTACGGAATCCTTCTATATGCACTGCCGTTATGCCGTTAAGGCTTTATGTAGACTTCAGTAAGATATAGAGGGTTAATTAACTTAAATTTGTTAAACTAATGATTTGAAGCATTTCGTTATTGATTGCTAAATGTGAATATAAAAGAAAATCGACTTTATACCTAAATAGAAAATTACGGAATTCTTCTGAATGCACTGCAGTTATACCGCTAAAGCTTTATGTAGACTTCAGTGCGTTAAAGAACGTTTATTAACTTAAATATGTTAAACTGATGATTTGAAGCATTTCGATATCGATTGCTAAATGTGTATATACAAGAAAATCGACTTTATACCAAAACATAAGATTACAGAATTCTTCTAAATGCACTGCAGTTATGCCGCCATGGCTTTATGCCAACCTCAGTTCGTTAAAGAAGGTTTATTAACTTAAATATGTTAAACTAATGAATTGGAGCATCTCGATATCGATTGCTAAATGTGTATATACAACAAATTCGACTTTATACCTAAGTATAAGTTTACGGAATTCTTCCAAATGCACTGCCGTTATACCGTTATGGCTTTATGTAAACTTCAGTAAGATAAAGAATGTTAATTAACTTAAATATGTTTACTTAAATATGTTTACTTAAATATGTTATACTAATGACTTGAGGCATTTCGTTATCGATTGCTAAATACGTATATACAACAAAATCGACTTTATAACTAAATATAAGGTTACGGAGCTCTTCAAAAGCACTGGCGTTATGCCGTTAAGGCTTGTGTACACTTCAGTAAGACAAAGAGGATTAATTAACTTAAATATGTTAAACTAATGATTTGAAGCATTTCGATATCGCCTGCTAAATGTGTATATACAAGAAAATCGACTTTATACCTAAATATAAGATTACGGAATTCTTCTAAATGAAAGGTTTATTAACTTAAATATGTTAAACTAATGAGTTGAAGCATCTCGACATCGATTGCTAAATGTGTATAAACAACAAAATCGACTTTATACCTAAATATAAGTCTACGGAATTCTTTCAAATGCACTGTCGTTATGCCGCCATGGCTTTGTACCACCTTCAATACGTTTAGGAAGGTTTATTAACTTAAATATATTCAACGAATGATTTGAAGCATTTCGATATCGATTGCTAAATGAGTGTATACAAGAAAAACGAATTCATACCTAAATATAAGATAACGGAATTCTTCTACATGCACTGTCGTTATGCCGCCATGGCTTTATATCACCTTCATTACGTTAAAGAAAGTTAATTAACTTAAATATGTTAAACTAATGATTTGAAGCATTTCTATATCGATTGCTAAATGTGTAAATACAAGAAAATCAACTTTTTACGTAAATATATGATAACGGAATTCTTCTAAATGCACTGCCGTTATGCCGTTATGGTTTTATGTAAACTTTAGTAAGATACAGAAGGTTAATTAACTTATATATGTTTACTTAAATATGTTAACTTAAATATGTTAAACTAATGACTTGAGGCATTTCGTTATCGATTGCTAAATACGTATATACAACAAAATCGACTTTATAACTAAATATAAGGTTACGGAGCTCTTCCAAAACCCTTGCCGTTATGCCGTTAAGGCTTTTGTACACTTCAGTAAGACAAAGAGGATTAATTAACTTAAATATGTTAAACTTATGTTTTGAAGCATTTCGATATCGATTGCTTAATGTGCAAATACAGGAAGTCGACTTTATACCTAAATATAAAATTATAACATTACGGAATTCTTCTAAATGCACTGCCGTTATACCGTTAAGGCTTTATGTAGACTTTAGTAAGATAAAGAAAGTAAATTAACTTAAATATGTTAAACTAATGATTTGAAGCATTTCGTTATTGATTGCTAAATGTGTATATAAAAGAAAATCGACTTTATACCTAAATATAAGATTACGGAATTCTTCAAAATGCACTGCCGTTATGACGCCATGGCTTTATATACACTTCAATACGTTAAAGAAGGTTAATTAAGTTAAATATGTTAAACTGATGAGTTGGAGCATCTCGATATCGATTGCTAAATGAGTATATACAACAAAATCAACTTTATACCTAAATATAAGATTACGGAATTCTTCTGAATGCACTGCCGTTATGCCGTTAAGGCTTTATGTAGACTTCAGTAAGATAAAGAAGGTTAATTAACTTAAATATGTTAAACTAATGATTTGAAACATTTCGTTATTGATTGCTAAATGTGAATATAAAAGAAAATCGACTTTATACCTAAATATAAGATTACGGAATTCTTAAAAATGCACTGCCGTTATGCCGCCATGGCTTTATATCAACTTAGATACATTAAAGAAGGTTAATTAACTTAACTATGTTAAACTAATGAGTTGGAGCATCTCGATATCGATTGCTAAATGAGTATATACAACAAAATCAACTTTATACCTAAATATAATATTACGGACTTCTTCCAGATGCACTGCCGTTATACCGTTATGGCTTTATGTAAACTTCAGTAAGATAAAGAAGGTTAATTAACTTAAATATGTTAAACTAATGATTTGAAGCATTTCGTTATTGATTGCTAAATGTGTATATAAAAGAAAATCGACTTTATACCTAAATATAAGATTACAGAATTCTTCAAAATGCACTGCCGTTATGCCGCCATGGCTTTATATCAACTTCAATACGTTAAAGAAGGTTAATTAACTTAAATATGTTAAACTTATGAATTGAAGCAGTTCGATATCGCTTGCTAAATGTGTATATACAAGAAAATCGAATTTATACCTAAATAAAAATTACGGAATCCTTCTATATGCACTGCCGTTATGCCGTTAAGGCTTTATGTAGACTTCAGTAAGATAGAGAGGGTTAATTAACTTAAATTTGTTAATCTAATGATTTGAAGCATTTCGATATCGATTCCTAAATATGTAAATACAAGAAAATCGACTTTATACCTAAATAAAAAATTACGGAATTCTTCTGAATGCACTGCAGTTATACCGCTAAAGCTTTATGTAGACTTCAGTGCGTTAAAGAACGTTTATTAACTTAAATATGTTAAACTAATGATTTGAAGCATTTCGATATCGATTGCTAAATGTGTATATACAAGAAAATCGACTTTATACCAAAACATAAGATTACAGAATTCTTCTAAATGCACTGCAGTTATGCCGCCATGGCTTTATGCCAACCTCAGTTCGTTAAAGAAGGTTTATTAACTTAAATATGTTAAACTAATGAATTGGAGCATCTCGATTTCGATTGCTAAATGTGTATATACAACAAATTCGACTTTATACCTAAGTATAAGTTTACGGAATTCTTCCAAATGCACTGCCGTTATACCGTTATGGCTTTATGTAAACTTCAGTAAGATAAAGAAGGTTAATTAACTTAAATATGTTTACTTAAATATGTTTACTTAAATATGTTAAACTAATGACTTGAGGCATTTCGTTATCGATTGCTAAATACGTATATACAACAAAATCGACTTTATAACTAAATATAAGGTTACGGAGCTCTTCAAAAGCACTGGCGTTATGCCGTTAAGGCTTGTGTACACTTCAGTAAGACAAAGAGGATTAATTAACTTAAATATGTTAAACTTATGATTTGAAGCATTTCGATATCGATTGCTAAATGTGTATATACAAGAAAGTCGACTTTATACCTAAATATAAAATTATAACATTACGGAAATCTTCTAAATGCACTGCCGTTATACCGTTAAGGCTTTATGTAGACTTCAGTAAACTAAAAAATGTTTATTAACTTATAATGTTAAACAAATGATTTAAAGCATTTCGATACCGATAGCTCAACGTGTATATACAAGAAAATCGACTTTATACCTAAATATAAGATTACGGAATTCTTCTACATCCACTGCCGTTATGCCAACTTCAGATCTTTAAAGAAGGTTTATTAACTTAAATATGTTAAACTAATGAGTTGAAGCATTTCGATATCGATTGCTTAATGTGTATATACAAGAAAATCGATTTTATACGTAAATAAAAGATTACGGAATTCACCCAAATATACTGCCGTTATGCCGTTAAGGCTTTAGTTAAATTTCATTAAGATAAAGAAGGTTAATTAACCTAAATATGCTAATCCAGCTATTTGAAGATTTTCGATATCGATTGCTAAATGTGTAAATCCAAGAAAATCGACTACATACCTAAATATAAGATTACGGAATTCTTCCAAATGTACTGTCGTTATGCCGCCATGGCTTTGTATCACCTTCAATACGTTAAAGAAGGTTAGTTATTTTAAATATGTTAAACTAATGGTTTGAAGCAATTCGATATCGATTGCTAAATGTGCAAACACAAGAAAGTCGACTTTATACCTAAATAAAAAATTATAACATTACGGAAATCTTCTAAATGCACTGCCGTTATACCGTTAAGGCTTTATATAGACTTCAGTAAACTAAAAAATGTTTATTAACATATAATGTTAAACAAATGATTTAAAGCATTTCGATACCGATAGCTCAATGTGTATATACAAGAAAATCGACTTTATACCTAAATATAAGATTACGGAATTCTTCTACATCCACTGCCGTTATGCCAACTTCAGATCTTTAAAGAAGGTTTATTAACTTAAATATGTTAAACTAATGAGTTGAAGCATTTCGATATCGATTGCTTAATGTGTATATACAAGAAAATCGATTTTATACGTAAATAAAAGATCACGGAATTCACCCAAATATACTGCCGTTATGCCGTTAAGGCTTTAGTTAAATTTCATTAAGATAAAGAAGGTTAATTAACCTAAATATGCTAATCCAGCTATTTGAAGATTTTCGATATCGATTGCTAAATGTGTAAATCCAAGAAAATCGACTACATACCTAAATATAAGATTACGGAATTCTTCTACATGCACTGCCGTTATGGCGCCATGGCTTTATGTTAACTTCAGGGGTTAAAGAAGCTTTATTAACTAAAATGTGTTAAACTAAAGATTTGACGCATTTCGATATCGATTGCTATATGAGTATATACAAGAACATTGAATTCATACCTAAATATAAGATAACGTAATTCTTCTAAATGCACTGCCGTTATGCCGTTATGGCTTTATATTAACTTCAGTTCGTTAAAGAAGGTTTATTAACTTAAATATGTTAAACCAGTTATTTGAAGCATTTCGATATCGATTGCTTAATGCGTATATACAACAAAATCGACTGTATACCTAAATATAAGACTACGGAATTCTTCCAAATGTACTGTCGTTATGCCGCCATGGCTCTTTATCAACTTCAATACGTTAAAGAAGGTTAATTAACTTAAATATGTTAAACTAAGGATTTGAAGCATTTCGATATCGCTTGCTAAATGTGTGTAAACAAGAAAATCGAATTTATACCTAAATAAAAGATTACGGAATTCTTCTATATGCACCGCCGTTATGCCGTTAAGGCTTTGTGTAGACTTCAGTGCGTTAAAGAAGGTTTATTAACTTAAATATGTTAAACTAATGATTTGAAGCATTTCGATATCGAATGCTGAATGCGATATACAAGAAACGCGACTTAATACCTAAATATAAGATTACGGAATTCTTCCAAATGTACTGTCGTTATGCCGCCATGGCTTTGTATCAACTTCAATACGTTAAAGAAGTTTAATTATTTTAAATATGTTAAAATAATGGTTTGAAGCATTTTGATATCGCTTGCTAAATGAGTGTATACAAGAAAGTCAAATTTATACCTAAATATAAGATAACGGAATTCTTCTAAATGCAGTGCAGTTATACCGTTAAGGCTTTATGTAAACTTCAGTGCGTTAAAGAAGTTTTATTAACTTAAATATGATAAACTAATGATTTGAAGCATTTCGATATCGATTGCTAAATGTGTATATACAAGAAAATCGATATTATACCTAAATATAAGATTACATTATTCTTCTACATGCACTGTCGTTATGCCGCCATGGCTTTATATCAACTTCAATACGTTAAAGAAGGTTAGTTAACTTAAATATGTTAAACTAATGATTTGAAGCATTTCGATATCGATTTCTAAATGCATATATACAAGAAAGTCAAATTTATACATAAATATAAGATAACGGAATTCTTCTAAATGCAGTGCTGTTATACCGTTAAGGCTTTATGTAAACTTCAGTGCGTTAAAGAAGTTTTATTAACTTAAATATGATAAACAAATGATTTGAAGCATTTCGATATCGATTGCTAAATGTGTATATACAAGAAAATCGACATTATACCTAAATATAAGATTACGGAATTCTTCTACATGCACTGTCGTTATGCCGCCATGGCTTTATATCAACTTCAATACGTTAAAGAAGGTTAATTAACTTAAATATGTTAAACTAATGGTTTGAAGCATTTTGATATCGCTTGCTAAATGAGTATATACAAGAAAGTCAAATTTATACATAAATATGAGATAACGGAATTCTTCTAAATGCATTGCAGTTATACCGTTAAGGCTTTATGTAAACTTCAGTGCGTTAGAGAAGTTTTATTAACTTAAATATGATAAACTAATGATTTGAAGCATTTCGATATCGATTGCTAAATGTGTATACACAAGAAAATCGACATTATACCTAAATATAAGATTACGGAATTCTTCTATATGCACTGTCGTTATGCCGCCATGTCTTTATATCAACTTCAATACGTTAAAGAAGGTTAATTAACTTAAATATGTTAAACTAATGGTTTGAAGCATTTTGATATCGCTTGCTAAATGAGTATATACAAGAAAGTCAAATTTATACATAAATATAAGATAACGGAATTCTTCTAACTGCAGTGCAGTTATACCGTTAAGGCTTTATGTAGACTTCAGTGCATTAAAAAGTTTTATTAACTTAAATATGTTAAACTAATGATTTGAAGCATTTCGATATCGATTGCAAAATGTGTATATACAAAAAAATCGACATTATACCTAAATATAAGATTACGGAATTCTTCTACATGCACTGTCGTTATGCCGCCATGGCTTTATATCACCTTCGTTACGTTAAAGAAAGTTAATTAACTTAAATATGTTAAACTAATGATTTGAAGCATTTCTATATCGATTGCTAAATGTGTAAATACAAGAAAGTCGACTTTATACCTAAATATAAGATAACGGAATTCTTTTAAATGCACTGCTGTTATGCCGTTAATGCTTTGGTAGACTTCAGTAAGATAAAGAGGGTTAATTAACTTAAATATGTTAAACTAATGAGTTGAAGCATCTCGATATCGATTGCTAAATGTGTATATACAACC
>JAPZAG010000321.1:0-17000 GCA_027475135.1 Bactrocera correcta | reverse complement strand
TTGCTAATGTGTATATACAACAAAATCGACTTTATACCTAAATATAAGATTACGGAATTCTTCCAAATACACTGTCGTTATACCGTTATGGCTTTACGTAAACTTCAGTAAGTAAATAAGGTCAATTAACTTAAATATTTTAAACTAATGATTTGAAGCATCTCGATATCGATTGCTAAATATGCAAATACAACAAATCGACATTATACCTAAATATAAGTATACAGAATTCTTCCAAATGCGCTGCCGTTATAACGTTATGGCTTTATGTTAACTTCAGTTCGTTAAAGAAGGTTTATTAACTTAAATATGTTAAACCAGTTATTTGAAGCATTTCGATATCGATTGCTTAATGCATATATGTAAATGTGTATATACAAGAAAATCGACTTTATAGCTAAATATAAGATTACGGAATTCTTCTTAATGCACTGCCGTTATGCCGCCATGGCTTTATGCCAACATCCGTTAGTTAAAGAAGGTTAATTAACTTAAATATGTTAAACTAATGATTTGAAGCATTTCGATATCGCTTGCTAACTGTGTATGTACAAGAAAAGCGAATTTATACCTAAACATAAGATTACGGAATTCTCCCAAATGTACTGTCGTTATGCCGCCATGTCTTTATGTCACCTTCATTACGTTAAAGAAGGCTAATTAACTTAAATTTGTTAAACTAATGATTTGAAGCATTTCGTTATCGATTGCTAAATGTGTATGTACAAGAAAAGCGAATTTATACCTAAACATAAGATTACGGAATTCTTCCAAATGTACTGTCGTTATGCCGCCATGGCTTTATATCAACTTTAATACGTTAAAGAAGATTAATTAACTTAAATTTGTTAAACTAATGATTTGAAGCATTTCGATATCGCTTGCTTAATGTGTATGTACAAGAAAAGCGAATTTACACCTAAACATAAGATTACGGAATTCTTCCAAATGTACTGTCGTTATGCCGCCATGTCTTTATGTCACCTTCATTACGTTAAAGAAGGCTAATTAATTTAAATTTGTTAAACTAATAATTTGAAGCATTTCGCTATCGATTGCTAAATGTGCATGTGCAACAAAATCGACTTTATACCTAAATATTAGATTAAGGAATTCTTCTAAATGCACTGTCGTTATGCCGCCATGGCTTTATATCAACTTCAATAAGATAAAGAAGGTTAATTAACTTAAATATACTAAACTAATGATTTGAAGCATTTCGTTATAGATTGCTAAATGTGTATGTGCAACAAAATCGACTTTATACCTAAATATTAGATTAAGGAATTCTTCTAAATGCACTGTCGTTATGCCGCCATGGCTTTATATCAACTTCATTAAGATAAAGAAGGTTAATTAACTTAAATATACTAAACTAATGATTTGAAGGATTTCGTTATAGATTGCTAAATGGGTATATACGAGAAAATCGACTTTATACCTAAATATAAGATTACGGAATTCTATAAATGTACTGTCGTTATGCCGTTATGGCTTTATGTCAACTTCTTTAAACGTTAAAGAAGGTTAATTAACTTAAATATGTTTAAACCAGTTATTTGAAGCATTTCGATATCGATTGCTAAATGTGTATGTACAAAAAATATCGACTTTATACCTAAATATTAGATTACGGAATTCTTCTTATGCACTGTCGTTATGCCGCCATGGCTTTATATCAACTTCAATAAGATAAAAAAAGGTTTATTAACTTAAATATGTTAAACGAATGATTTGAAGCATTTCGTTATAGATTGCTAAATGTGTATATACAAGAAAATCGACTTTATACCTAAATATAAGATTACGGAATTCTTCTAAATGCACTGCCGTTATGCCGCCATGGCTTTATACCAACTTCAAAAACGTTAAAAAAGGGTTTAAAATTAACTTAAATATGTTAAACAATGATTTGAAGCATTTCGATATCGTTTGCTAAATGCGTATATACAACAAAATCGACTTTATACCTAAATATAAGATTATGGAACTGTTCAAACCTGCACTGTCGTTATGCCGCTATGGCTTTATATAAATCTTCATTACGTTAAAGAAGGTTAATTAACTTAAATATGTTAAACTAATGATTTGAAGCATTTCGATATCGATTGCAAATATGTGTATGTACAAGAAAATCGACTTTATACCTAAATATAAGATTACGGAATTCATATAAATATACTGCCGTTATGCCGTTATGGCTTTATATCAACTTTATTAAGATAAAGAAGGTTAATTAACTTAAATATGTTAAACCATTATTTGAAGCATTTCGATATATATTGTTAAATGTGTAAGAAGAAGAAAATCGACTTTATACCTAAATATAAGATTACGGAGTTCTTCCGAATGTACTGCCGTTATACCGTAATGGCTTTATGTACACTTCAGTAAGAAAAATAATGTTAATTAACTTAAATATGTTAAACTAATGAGTTGGACCATCTCGATATCGATTGCTAATGTGTATATACAACAAAATCGACTTTATACCTAAATATAAGATTACGGAATTCTTCTAAATGCACTGCTGTTATGCCGGTATGACTTTATATTAACTTCAATACGTTAAAGAAGGTTAATTAACTTAAATATGTTAAACTAATGATTTGAAGCATTTCGTTATCGATTGCTAAATGTGTATATACAAGAAAATCGACTTTATACCTAAATATAAGATTACGGAATTCTTCTAAATGCACTGCCGTTATGCCGCCATGGCTTTATATCAACTTCAATACGTTAAAAAAGGTTAATTAACTTAAATATGTTAAACATATGATTTGAAGCATTTCGATATCGATTGCTAATGTGTATGTACAAAAAGAATCGACTTTATACCTAAATATAAGATTACGGAGTTCTTCCAAATGCACTGCCGTTATACCGTTATGGCTTTATATACACTTCAGTAAGAAAAATAAGGTTAATTAACTTAAATATGTTAAACAAAGTGAGTTGAACCATCTCGATATCGATTGCTAATGTGTATGTACAAGAAAAGCGAATTTATACCTAAACATAAGATTACGGAATTCTCCCAAATGTACTGTCGTTATGCCGCCATGTCTTTATGTCACCTTCATTACGTTAAAGAAGGCTAATTAACTTAAATTTGTTAAACTAATGATTTGAAGCATTTCGTTATCGATTGCTAAATGTGTATGTACAAGAAAAGCGAATTTATACCTAAACATAAGATTACGGAATTCTTCCAAATGTACTGTCGTTATGCCGCCATGGCTTTATATCAACTTTAATACGTTAAAGAAGATTAATTAACTTAAATTTGTTAAACTAATGATTTGAAGCATTTCGATATCGCTTGCTTAATGTGTATGTACAAGAAAAGCGAATTTACACCTAAACATAAGATTACGGAATTCTTCCAAATGTACTGTCGTTATGCCGCCATGTCTTTATGTCACCTTCATTACGTTAAAGAAGGCTAATTAATTTAAATTTGTTAAACTAATAATTTGAAGCATTTCGCTATCGATTGCTAAATGTGCATGTGCAACAAAATCGACTTTATACCTAAATATTAGATTAAGGAATTCTTCTAAATGCACTGTCGTTATGCCGCCATGGCTTTATATCAACTTCAATAAGATAAAGAAGGTTAATTAACTTAAATATACTAAACTAATGATTTGAAGCATTTCGTTATAGATTGCTAAATGTGTATATACAAGAAAATCGACTTTATACCTTCATATAAGATAACGGAATTCATATAAATATACTGCCGTTATGCCGTTATGGCTTTATGTAAACTTCAGTAAGATAAAGAAGGTTAATTAACTTAAATATGCTAAACCAGTTATTTGAAGCATTTCGATATCGATTGCAAAATGTGTATATACAAGAATATCGACTTTATACCTAAATATTAGATTACGGATTTCTTCTTATGCACTGTCGTTATGCCGCCATGGCTTTATATCAACTTCAATAAGATAAAGAAGGTTTATTAACATAAATATGTTAAACGAATGATTTGAAGCATTTCGTTATAGATTGCTAAATGTGTATGTACAAGAAAATTGACTTTATACCTAAATATAAGATTACGGAATTCTTCTAAATGCATTGCCGTTATGCCGCCATGGCTTTATATCAACTTCAATACGTTAAAGAAGGTTAATTAACTTAAATATGTTAAACATATGATTTGAAGCATTTCGACATCGTTTGCTAAATGCATATATAACGGGTGATTTTTTAAGAGCTTGATAACTTTTTTAAAAAAAAAAACGCATAAAATTTGCAAAATCTCATCGGTTCTTTATTTGAAACGTTAGATTGGTTCATGACATTTACTTTTTGAAGATAATTTCATTTAAATGTTGACCGCGGCTGCGTCTTAGGTGGTCCATTCGGAAAGTCCAATTTTGGGCAACTTTTTCGAGCATTTCGGCCGGAATAGCCCGAATTTCTTCGGAAATGTTGTCTTCCAAAGCTGGAATAGTTGCTGGCTTATTTCTGTAGACTTTAGACTTGACGTAGCCCCACAAAAAATAGTCTAAAGGCGTTAAATCGCATGATCTTGGTGGCCAACTTACGGGTCCATTTCTTGAGATGAATTGTTGTCCGAAGTTTTCCCTCAAAATGGCCATAGAATCGCGAGCTGTGTGGCATGTAGCGCCATCTTGTTGAAACCACATGTCAACCAAGTTCAGTTCTTCCATTTTTGGCAACAAAAAGTTTGTTAGCATCGAACGATAGCGATCGCCATTCACCGTAACGTTGCGTCCAACAGCATCTTTGAAAAAATACGGTCCAATGATTCCACCAGCGTACAAACCACACCAAACAGTGCATTTTTCGGGATGCATGGGCAGTTCTTGAACGGCTTCTGGTTGCTCTTCACCCCAAATGCGGCAATTTTGCTTATTTACGTAGCCATTCAACCAGAAATGAGCCTCATCGCTCATCGGACACGGACGCGAAACACATTTCGAACCGAACACTGATTTTGGTAATAAAATTCAATGATTTGCAAGCGTTGCTCGTTAGTAAGTCTATTCATGATGAAATGTCAAAGCATACTGAGCATCTTTCTCTTTGACACCATGTCTGACATCCCACGTGATCTGTCAAATACTACTGCATGAAAATCCTAACCTCAAAAAAATCACCCGTTACAACAAAATCGAGTTTATACCTAAATATAAGATTATGGAACTGTTCTACCTGCACTGTCGTTATGCCGCCATGGCTTTATATCACCTTCATTACGTTAAAGAAGGTTAATTAACTTAAATATGTTAAACTAATGATTTGAAGCATTTCGATATCGATTGCTATATGCGTATGTACAACAAAATCGACTTTATACCTAAATATAAGATAACGGAATTCATATAAATATACTGCCGTTATGCCGTTATGGCTTTTTGTAAACTTTATTAAGATAAAGAAGGTTAATTAACTTAAATGTGCTAAACCAGTTATTTGAAGCATTTCGATATATATTGTTAAATGTGTATATACAACAAAATCGACTTTATACCTAAATATAAGATTACGGAGTTCTTCCGAATGTACTGCCGTTATACCGTTATGGCTTTATGTACACTTCAGTAAGAAAAATAATGTTAATTAACTTAAATATGTTAAACTAATGAGTTGGACCATCTCGATATCGATTGCTAATGTGTATATACAACAAAATCGACTTTATACCTAAATATAAGATTACGGAATTCTTCTAAATGCACTGCTGTTATGCCGGTATGACTTTATATTAACTTCAATACGTTAAAGAAGGTTAATTAACTTAAATATGTTAAACTAATGATTTGAAGCATTTCGTTATCGATTGCTAAATGTGTATATACAAGAAAATCGACTTTATACCTAAATATAAGATTACGGAATTCTTCTAAATGCACTGCCGTTATGCCGCCATGGCTTTAAGCCAACTTCAGATCGTTAAAGAAGGTTTGTTAACTTGAATATGTTAAACTAATGAGTTGAACCATCTCGATATCGATTGCTAATGTGTATATACAACAAAATCGACTTTATACCTAAATATAAGATTACGGAATTCTTCCAAATGCACTGCCGTTATACCGTTATGGCTTTACGTAAACTTCAGTAAGAAAAATAAGGTCAATTAACTTAAATATTTTAAACTACTGATTTGAAGCATCTCGATATCGGTTGCTTAATGTGCAAATACAACAAAATCGACATTATACCTAAATATAAGTATACGGAATTCTTCCAAATGCACTGCCGTTATACCGTTATGGCTTAACGTTAACTTCAGTTCGTTAAAGAAGGTTTATTAACTTAAATATGTTAAACCAGTTATTTGAAGCATTTCGATATCGATTGCTTAATGCATATATGTAAATGTGTATATACAAGAAAAACGACTTTATAGCTAAATATAAGATTACGGAATTCTTCTAAATGCACTGCCGTTATGCCGCCATGGCTTTATGCCAACATCCGTTAGTTAAAGATGGTTAATTAACTTAAATATGTTAAACTAATGATTTGAAGCATTTTGGTATCGCTTGCTAAATGTGTATGTACAAGAAAAGCGAATTTATACCTAAACATAAGATTACGGAATTCTCCCAAATGTACTGTCGTTATGCCGCCATGTCTTTATGTCACCTTCATTACGTTAAAGAAGGTTAATTAACTTAAATTTGTTAAACTAATGATTTGAAGCATTTCGTTATCGATTGCTAAATGTGTATGTACAAGAAAAGCGAATTTATACCTAAACATAAGATTACGGAATTCTTCCAAATGTACTGTCGTTATGCCGCCATGGCTTTATATCAACTTTAATACGTTAAAGAAGATTAATTAACTTAAATTTGTTAAACTAATGATTTGAAGCATTTCGATATCGCTTGCTTAATGTGTATGTACAAGAAAAGCGAATTTACACCTAAACATAAGATTACGGAATTCTTCCAAATGTACTGTCGTTATGCCGCCATGTCTTTATGTCACCTTCATTACGTTAAAGAAGGCTAATTAACTTAAATTTGTTAAACTAATGATTTGAAGCATTTCGCTATCGATTGCTAAATGTGCATGTGCAACAAAATCGACTTTATACCTAAATATTAGATTAAGGAATTCTTCTAAATGCACTGTCGTTATGCCGCCATGGCTTTATATCAACTTCAATAAGATAAAGAAGGTTAATTAACTTAAATATACTAAACTAATGATTTGAAGCATTTCGTTATAGATTGCTAAATGTGTATATACAAGAAAATCGACTTTATACCTTCATATAAGATAACGGAATTCATATAAATATACTGCCGTTATGCCGTTATGGCTTTATGTAAACTTCAGTAAGGTAAAGAAGGTTAATTAACATAAATATGCTAAACCAGTTATTTGAAGCATTTCGATATCGATTGCAAAATGTGTATATACAAGAATATCGACTTTTTACATAAATATAAGACTACGGAATTCTTCCAAATGTACTGTCGTTATGCCGCCATGGCTCTATATCAACTTCAATAAGATAAAGAAGGTTTATTAACATAAATATGTTAAACGAATGATTTGAAGCATTTCGTTATAGATTGCTAAATGTGTATGTACAAGAAAATTGACTTTATACCTAAATATAAGATTACGGAATTCTTCTAAATGCATTGCCGTTATGCCGCCATGGCTTTATACAACTTCAATACGTTAAAAAGGTTAATTAACTTAAATATGTTAAACTAATGATTTGAAGCATTTCGATATCGATTGCTAAATGTGTATATACAACAAAATCGATTTTATACCTAAATATAGATTACGGAATTCTTCTAAATGCACTGTCGTTATGCCGCCATGGCTTTATATCAACTTCAATACGTTAAAGAAGGTTAATTAACTTAAATATGTTAAACTAATGATTTGAAGCATTTCGATATCGATGCTAAATGTGTATGTACAACAAAATCGACTTTATACCTAAATATAAGATAACGGAATTCATATAAATATACTGCGTTATGGCTTTATGTAAAACTTCAGTAAGTAAAGAAGGTTAATTAACTTAAATATGCTAAACCAATTATTTGAAGCATTTCGATATCGATTGCAAAATGTGTATATACAAGAAAATCGACTTTATACCTAAATATAAGACTACGGAATTCTTCTAAATGCACTGTCGTTATGCCGCCATGGCTTATATCAACTTCATTGTTAAAGAAGGTTTATTAACTTAAATATGTTAAACTAATGATTTGAAGCATTTCGTATATCGATTGCTAAATGTGTATATACAAGAAAATGACTTTATACCTAAATATAAGATTACGGAATTCTTCTAAATGCACTGCCGTTATGCCGCCATGGCTTTATACAACTTCAGTAAGTTAAAGAAGGTTAATTAACTTAAATATGCTAAACCAATTATTTGAAGCATTTCGATATCGATTGCAAAATGTGTATATACAAGAAAATCGACTTTATACCTAAATATAAGATTACGGAATTCTTCTAAATGCACTGTCGTTATGCCGCCATGGCTTTATATCAACTTCAATACGTTAAAAAAGGGTTTAATTAACTTAAATATGTTAAACTAATGATTTGAAGCATTTCGATATCGATTGCTAAATGTGTATATACAAGAAAATCGACTTTATACCTAAATATAAGATTACGGAATTCTTCTAAATGCACTGCGTTATGCCGCCATGGCTTTATATCAACTTCAATACGTTAAAGAAGGTTAATTAACTTAAATATGTTAAACTAATGATTTGAAGCATTTCGATATCGATTGCTAATGTGTATATACAACAAAATCGACTTTATACCTAAATATAAGATTAGGGAAAGTTCTTCTAAATGCACTGCCGTTATGCCGCATGGCTTTATATAACTTCAATACGTTAAAGAAGGTTAATTAACTTAAATATGTTAAACTAATGATTTGAAGCATTTCGATATCGATTGCTAAATGTGTATATACAAGAAAATCGACTTTATACCTAAATATAAGATTACGGAATTCTTCTAAATGCACTGCCGTTATGCCGCCATGCTTTATATCAACTTCAATACGTTAAAGAAGGTTAATTAACTTAAATATGTTAAACTAATGATTTGAAGCATTTCGATATCGATTGCTAAATGTGTATATACAAGAAAATCGACTTTATACCTAAATATAAGATTACGGAATTCTTCTAAATGCACTGTCGTTATGCCGCCATGGCTTTATAGTAACTTCAGAACGTTAAAGAAGGTTAATTAACTTAAATATGTTAAACTAATGATTTGAAGCATTTCGATATCGATTGCTAATGTGTATATACAACAAAATCGACTTTATACCTAAATATAAGATTACGGAATTCTTCCAAATGCACTGTCGTTATACCGCTATGGCTTTATATAACTTCAGTACGTTAAAGAAGGTTAATTAACTTAAATATGTTAAACTAATGATTTGAAGCATTTCGATATCGATTGCTAAATTGCATAATACAACAAAATCGACTTTATACCTAAATATAAGATTACGGAATTTTTCCCTAAATGCACTGCCGTTATGCCGTTATGGCTTTATATAACTTCAGTACGTTAAAGAAGGTTAATTAACTTAAATATGTTAAACTAATGATTTGAAGCATTTCGATATCGATTGCTAATGTGTATGTACAACAAAATCGACTTTATACCTAAATATAAGATTACGGAATTCTTCTAAATGCACTGCCGTTATGCCGCCATGGCTTTATGCAACTTCAGTACGTTAAAGAAGGTTAATTAACTTAAATATGTTAAACTAATGATTTGAAGCATTTCGATATCGATTGCTAAATGTGTATATACAAGAAAATCGACTTTATACCTAAATATAAGATTACGGAATTCTTCCAAATGTACTGTCGTTATGCCGCCATGCTTTATGTCAACTTCAATACGTTAAAGAAGGTTAATTAACTTAAATATGTTAAACTAATGATTTGAAGCATTTCGATATCGATTGCTAAATGTGTATGTACAAGAAAATCGATTTATACCTAAATATAAGATTACGGAATTCTTCCAAATGCACTGTCGTTATGCCGCCATGGCTTTATGTCAACTTCAGTTACGTTAAAGAAGGTTAATTAACTTAAATATGTTAAACTAATGATTTGAAGCATTTCGATATCGCTTGCTTAATGTGTATGTACAAGAAAATCGAATTTATACCTAAACATAAGATTACGGAATTCTTCCAAATGTACTGTCGTTATGCCGCCATGGCTTTATGTCAACTTCAGTACGTTAAAGAAGGTTAATTAACTTAAATATGTTAAACTAATGATTTGAAGCATTTCGATATCGCTTGCTTAAATGTGTATGTACAAGAAAAGCGAATTTATACCTAAACATAAGATTACGGAATTCTTCCAAATGTACTGTCGTTATGCCGCCATGGCTTTATATCAACTTCAATACGTTAAAGAAGATTAATTAACTTAAATATGTTAAACTAATGATTTGAAGCATTTCGATATCGCTTGCTAAATGTGTATGTACAAGAAAAGCGAATTTATACCTAAACATAAGATTACGGAATTCTCCCAAATGTACTGTCGTTATGCCGCCATGTCTTTATGTCACCTTCATTACGTTAAAGAAGGCTAATTAACTTAAATTTGTTAAACTAATGATTTGAAGCATTTCGTTATCGATTGCTAAATGTGTATGTACAAGAAAAGCGAATTTATACCTAAACATAAGATTACGGAATTCTTCCAAATATACTGTCGTTATGCCGCCATGGCTTTATATCAACTTCAATACGTTAAAGAAGATTAATTAACTTAAATTTGTTAAACTAATGATTTGAAGCATTTCGATATCGCTTGCTTAATGTGTATGTACAAGAAAAGCGAATTTACACCTAAACATAAGATTACGGAATTCTTCCAAATGTACTGTCGTTATGCCGCCATGGCATTAAGCCAACTTCAGATCGTTAAAGAAGGTTTATTAACTTAAATATGTTAAACTTATGAGTTGAACCATCTCTATATCGATTGCTAATGTGTATATACAACAAAATCGACTTTATACCTAAATATAAGACTACGGAATTCTTCTAAATGTACTGTTGTTATGCCGCCATGGCTTTATATGTACTTCAATACGTTAAAGAAGTTTAATTAACTTATATCTGTTAAACTAATGATTTGAAGCATTTCGTTATAGATTGCTAAGTGTGTATGTATAACAAAATCGACTTTATTCCTAAATATAAGATAACGGAATTCATATAAATATACTGCCGTTATGGCTTTATGGCTTTATGTAAACTTCAGTAAGATAAAGAAGGTTAATTAACTTAAATATGCTAAACCAGTTATTTGAAGCATTTCGATATCGATTGCAAAATGTGTATATACAACAAAATCGACTTTATACCTAAATATTAGATTACGGAATTCTTCTTATGCAATGTCGTTATGCCACCATGGCTTTATATCAACTTCAATAAGATAAAGAAGGTTTATTAACATAAATATGTTAAACGAATGATTTGAAGCATTTCGTTATAGATTGCTAAATGTATATATACAACAAAATCGACTTTATACCTAAATATAAGACTACGGAATTCTTCTAAATGTACTGTTGTTATGCCGCCATAGCTTTATATGTACTTCAATACGTTATAGAAGGTTAATTAACTTAAATATGCCAAACCAGTTATTTGAAGCATTTCGATATCGATTGCAAAATGTGTATATACAAGAAAATCGACTTTATACCGAAAAATTAGATTACGGAATTCTTCTAAATGCACTGCTGTTATGCCGCTATGACTTTATATTAACTTCAATACGTTAAAGAAGGTTAATTAACTTAAATATGTTAAACTAATGATTTGAAGCATTTCGTTATCGATTGCTAAATGTGTATATACAAGAAAATCGAATTTATACCTAAATATAAGATTAAGGAATTCTTCTAAATGCACTGCCGTTATGCCGCCACGGCTTTAAGCCAACTTCAGATCGTTAAAGAAGGTTTATTAACTTAAATATGTTAAACTAATGATTTGAAGCATCTCGATATCGACTGCTAAATGTGTATATACAGCAAAATCGACTTTATACCTAAATATAAGACTACGGAACTCTTCCAAATGTACTGTCGTTATGCCGCCATGGCTTTATATAAACTTCAATACGTTAAAGAAGGTTAATTAACTTAAATATGTTAAACTAATGATTTGAAGCATTTCGATATCGAGTGCTGAATGTGTATGTACAACAAAATCGACTTTATACCTAAATATAAGATAACGGAATTCATATAAATATACTGCCGTTATGCCGTTATGGCTTTATGTAAACTTCAGTAAGATAAAGAAGGTTAATAAACTTAAATATGCTAAACCAGTTATTTGAAGTATTTCGATATCGATTGCTAAATGTGTAAATACAGGAAAATCGACTTTGTACCTAAATATAAAATTATAACATTTCGGAAATCTTCTAAATGCACTGCCGTTATACCGTTAGGGCTTTATGTAGACTTCAGTAAGCTAAAAAGCGTTTATTAACTTAATATGTTAAACTAATGATATGAAGCATTTCGATATCGATAGCTAAATGTGTATATACAAGAAAATCGACTTTATACCTAAATATAGGTTTACGGAATTCTTCTACATGCACTGCCGTTATGCCGCCATGGCTATATGCCAACTTTAGATCGTTGAAGAAGGTTTATTAACATAAATATGTTAAACGAATGATTTGAAGCATTTCGATATCGATAGCTATATGTGTATATACAAGAAAATCGACTTTATACCTAAATATAAGATTACGGAATTCTTCTGCATGCACTGCCGTTATGCCGCCATGGCTATATGCCAACTTCAGATCGTTGAAGAAGGTTTATTAACTTTAATATGTTAAACGAATGATTTGAAGCATTTCGATATCGATTGCTAAATGTTTATATACAAGAAAATTGACTTTATACCAAAATATAAGCTTTATATCAACTTCAATACGTTAAAGGAGGTTAATTAACTTAAATATGTTAAACTTATGATTTGAAGCATTGCGATATCGATTGCTAAATGCGTATATACAACAAAATCGACTTTATACCTAAACATAAGATTACGGAACTCTTCTACCTGCACTGTCGTTATGCCGCCATGGCTTTGTATCACCTTCATTACGCTAAAGAAGGTTAATTAACTTAAATATGTTAAACTAATGATTTGAAGCATTTGATATCGCCTGCTAAATGTGTATATACAAGGAAATCGACTTTATACCTAAATATAAGATAACGGAAATTATATAAATATACTGCCGTTATGCCGTTATGGCTTTATGTAAACTTCGTTAAGTTAATTAACTTAAATATGCTAAACCAGTTATTTGAAGCATTTCGATATATATTGTTAAATGTGTAAATATAAGAAAATCGACTTTATACTTAAATATAAGATTACGGAGTTCTTCCAAATGCACTGCCGTTATACCGTTATTTCTTTACGTAAACTTCAGTAAGAAAAATAAGGTTAATTAACTTAAATATTTTAATCTAATGATTTGAAGCATCTCGATATCGATTGCTAAATGTGCAAATACAACAAAATCGACATTATACCTAAATATAAGATTACGGAATTCTTCCAAATGCACTGCCGTTATACCGTTATGGCTTTATGTTAACTTCAGTTCGTTAAAGAAGGTTTATTAACTTAAATATGTTAAACCAGTTATTTGAAGCATTTCGATATCGATTGCGAAATGTATATATACAAGTAAATCGACTTTATATATAAAATTATAACATTACGGAATTCTTCTAAATGCACTGCCGTTATACCGTTAAGGCTTTATGTAGACTTCAGTATGCTAAAAAATGTTTATTAACTTAATATGTTAAACTAATGAGTTGAACCATCTCGATATCGATTGCTAATGTGTATATACAACAAAATCGACTTTATACCTAAATATAAGATAACGGAATTCTTCCAAATGCACTGCCATAATACCGTTATGGCTTTACGTAAACTTCAGTAAGAAAAATAAGGTTAATTAACTTAAATCTTTTAAGCTAATGATTTGAAGCATCTCGATATCGATTGCTAAATGTGCAAATACAACAGAATCGACATTATACCTAAATATAAGTATACGGAATTCTTCCAAATGCACTGCCGTTATACCGTTATGGCTTTATGTTAACTTCAGTTCGTTAAAGAAGGCTTATCAACTTAAATATGTTAAACCAGTTATTTGAAGCATTTCGATATCGATTGCTTAATGCATATATAAAAGAAAATCGACTTTATACCTAAATATAAGACTACGGAATTCTTCCAAATGTACTGTCGTTATGCCGCCATGGCTTTAAATCAACTTCAGTACGTTAAAGTAGGTTAATTAACTTAAATTTGTTAAACTAATGATATGAAGCATTTCGATATCGCTTGCTAAATGTGTATGTAAAAGAAAATCGAATTTATACCTAAACATAAGATTACGGAATTCTTCCAAATGTACTGTCGTTATGCCGCCATGTCTTTATGTCACCTTCATTACGTTAAAGAAGGCTAATTAACTTGAATATGTTAAATTAATAATTTGAAGCATTTCGTTATGGATTGCTAAATGTGTATATACAAGAAAATCGAATTTATACCTAAACATAAGATTACGGAATTCTTCCAAATGTACTGTCGTTATGCCGCCATGGCTTGATATCACCTTCATTACGCTAAAGTAGGTTAATTAACTTAAATTTGTTAAACTAATGATATGAAGCATTTCGATATCGCTTGCTAAATGTGTATGTAAAAGAAAATCGAATTTATACCTAAACATAAGATTACGGAATTCTTCCAAATGTACTGTCGTTATGCCGCCATGTCTTTATGTCACCTTCATTACGTTAAAGAAGGCTAATTAACTTGAATATGTTAAACTAATAATTTGAAGCATTTCGTTATGGATTGCTAAATGTGTATATACAAGAAAATCGAATTTATACCTAAACATAAGATTACGGAATTCTTCCAAATGTACTGTCGTTATGCCGCCATGGCTTGATATCACCTTCATTACGCTAAAGTAGGTTAATTAACTTAAATATGTTAAACTAATGATTTGAAGCATTTCGATAAATGCTAAATGTGTATGTAAAAGAAAATCGAATTTATACCTAAACATAAGATTACGGAATTCTTCTAAATGCACTGCCGTTATGCCGCCATGGCTTTATATCAACTTCAGTACGTTAAAGAAGGTTAATTAACTTAAATATGTTAAACTAATGATTTGAAGCATTTCGATATCGATTGCTAAATACGTAAATACAACAAAATCGACTTTATATCTAAATATAAGATTACGGAATTCTTCTAAATGCACTGCCGTTATGCCGCCATGGCTTTATATCACCTTCATTACGTTAAAGAAGGTTAACTAACTTAAATATGTTAAACGAATGATTTGAAGCATTTCGACATCGATAGCTAAATGGGTATATACAAGAAAATCGACTTTTTACCTAAATATAAGATTACGGAATTCTTCCAAATGCACTGCCGTTATGCCGCCATGGCCTTAAGCCAACTTCAGTTCGTTAAAGAAGGTTTATTAACTTAAATATGTTAAACCAGTTATTTGAAGCATTTCGACATCGATTGCTTAATGCACATATACCAGAAAATCGAATTTATACCTAAATATAAGATTACGGAATTCTTCTAAATGCACTGCCGTTATGCCGTTATGGCTTTATCTTAACTTCAGTTCGTTAAAGAAGGTTAATTAACTTAAATATGTTAAACTAATGATTTGAAGCATTTCGATATCGATTGCTAAATTTGTATGTACAACAAAACCGACTTTATACCTAAATATAAGATAACGGAATTCATATAAATATACTGCCGTTATGCCGTTATGGCTTTATGTAAACTTCAGTAAGGTAAAGAAGGTTAATTAACTTAAATATGCTAAGCCAGTTATTTGAAGCATTTCCATATCGATTGCAAAATTGGTATATACAAGAAAATCGACTTTATGCCTAAATATAAGACTACAGAATTCTTCTAAATGCACTGTCGTTATGCCGCCATGGCTTTATATCAACTTCAACACGTTAAAAAAGGTTTAATTAACTTAAATATGTTAAACTAATGATTTGAAGCATTTCGTTATAGATTGCTAAATGTGCATATACAAGAAAATCGTTTTTATACCTAAATATAAGATTACGGAATTCTTCTAAATGCACTGCCGTTATGCCGCCACGGCTTTAAGCCAACTTCAGATCGTTAAAGATGGTTTATTAACTTAAATATGTTAAACTAATGAGTTGAACCATCTCGATATCGATTGCTAATGTGTATATACAACAAAATCGACTTTATACCTAAATATAAGATTACGGAATTCTTCCAAATGCACTGCCGTTATACCGTTATGGCTTTACGTAAACTTCAGTAAGAAAAATAAGGTCAATTAACTTAAATATTTTAAACTAATGATTTGAAGCATCTCGATATCGGTTGCTAAATGTGCAAATACAACAAAATCGACATTATACCTAAATATGTATAAGTATACGGAATTCTTCCAAATGCACTGCCGTTATATCGTTATGGCTTTACGTTAACTTCAGTTCGTTAAAGAAGGTTTATTAACTTAAATATGTTAAACCAGTTATTTGAAGCATTTCGATATCGATTGCTAAATGCATATATAAAAGAAAATGGACTTTATACCTAAATATAAGACTACGGAATTCTTCCAAATGTACTGTCGTTATGCCGCCATGGCTTTATATCAACTTCAATACGTTAAAGAAGATTAACTAACTTAAATTTGTTAAACTAATGATTTGAAGCATTTCGATATCGCTTGCTATATGTGTATGTACAAGAAAAGCGAATTTATACCTAAACATAAGATTACGGAATTCTTCCAAATGTACTGTCGTTATGCCGCCATGTCTTT
>JAPZAG010003155.1:0-12142 GCA_027475135.1 Bactrocera correcta | reverse complement strand
TTTTATCCGCATTTGTTTCAAACTACAAAACTTTTCTTTAAGAATCCCGAAATCCGACTCTAACACGATACTGGCTGTGTACTTTGTTGAATTTAGCTTGTCTTTCAGAGTCTGCTAAAGAAGAATTGCTTCGGTATGGTGTTATTAAATGTTTTGTCAACTTATACGCAGAATCACCTGCAATCCGCTCTTCTCCACTAAATAAGCTAGTTGTGTTTCTTCCAATATGAGATTTCCTAAACACTTTAGAATCGGGGTAGCTTCCGGGATTGCCCACTTCTGCATGTAATATGCGTAACTTATGGTCACATACGACTTGCAATTTGATAGAGTATATTCGTTGCCGAGAAAAATGCACCTCATGATTTTTATTCGGCTTTTCGGCCAGTTTAATCTCGCTACCGTCAATGTAACCAATGCAATATGGTAATTCGAAGAATGTTTGGGAAACAAGTTCCCGGCCTTCTGCCGATCCAGGCCAATGAGTGAATTGGGGTAGTTTATTCAAAATTGCCGAAAAAACTCTTTTAGTGATATTGGTCAATGTACCTCCATCTCCCACACCAAAAGTTGTAGCGATTTTACGTACAGAAGCACTTTCACCCGATGAACCTAATCGGAGCAATACGATTGCGATTTGCAAATCTACAGGTATTTGTAAACTTGAATTAGTAAAGTTCATATCATTAGAAAATATTTCTAGGAGATGAGCGAATTGCCATTTGCTGACGCGCAGCATTTGTAAAAATCTTCCATCGTCAAAGCAACAGAGAACATTTTCTCGCCAATGAATAGATTTTGAAACATGTAGTTCATCTCCCCGTCTACTACAGATGATTAAAGTTATATGCTCTAGCAGTTCATCTATTCATCTATATCTATCTTCATCCATTGCATTATGACACTGTTCAGGGCGCAAGATGTCTGCAAATTTTATACAAAGACTTTTTTGAACCCTTAAAATTCGGATTATTTAATTAGCACATACCTTCAATAAAGTCCATTTCCTGAATAGCAGAACTTATTTTAAATTCGATTATTTTGCTTATTAAACTTTGTTTAGGCATTTTATAAGTTGGAATTTCACTGGACTTAAATTGTAAACAATGAACAGCTGTTTGTGTAAAAATAAGCAAATAACCATACAACATAGGGTGCTCACGGAGCATTGAGGTTATTTTTAATCTAATAAGCACATAACCCGATAACCACCTTACCGTGAACAGCCTATATAGTATGATAGCAAATGCCCACATACAGATTTGGCAATGGCAATAGCAACACGTTTGACAGCTAGTATTTTATAAATTCGATCCTGTCGAGATGTCCCGTAAGCAACAGATAGTAATCGATAATGGAGCAAGAATTACTGCCTTAGAGACTATTTCTTCTTTTAATAATAAACGTTTTTTAATTGAATATGACAGATCAGAAAACATAATTGGTATTTTAAAAGAATATGTATATGAATCCAAAAGTAGTTACAGGAATATTTTGCACACCTGAAGTGCTATATGCAATATAAAACATTTTGAAGGAGACATTTCCCTATTGATATACTATTCCCTAATGATATATGTATGTAATGAAAAAGAACAAAGAACGATAATTGAGCAAACACATACGAGGTGTGTTCAAAAAGTATCGCGAATTTTGAATATTCGCGGGTTACGTATATTCGAATTTCGAATTTTTTGTGGCGTTATGTTGGTACTAATGTCTCTCACTTATGCCGACAAGCTCGGCCATTTTGATTTAATTGTTGATACCAGCTTTGCTTGCACGTGGTTTGGATCGTCTTCGATTTTTTCCTATTCAAAAAAATGTATCAAAGAACCTGTATCAAATTTTGTATGAAGAACGAAATTAAGTGCGCGGATGCATTCCGAATGTTGACTGTGGCATACGGAGAAGCTACATTGGACCGAAGCAACGTTTATCGGTGGTACAAAATGTTCTCAAAAGTAAAAGTAATAAATATGAAAGACATCCGAAACTAATTCCAATAGGGAAAGCACCAATACCAAAAAAAGAGGGAGAACAACTCCATATACACAGATACTTTTTCCGCACAAAAGCTTAAATTTCTTACATGTATAGATTCATATTCCAAATTTCTAATCATAAAATATATAGAAGACAAATCAAATTTAGAAGAAAAAGTTTTGCAACTGTTACAAACATTTGCAAATGTTAAAAGTATAGTTATTGATAATAAACCAGGCTTAAGTACGATAAAGTTCAAGTCTTTAATGGAAAGGATAACCGTGCGTTTCTGTACCGTGATACAGTCTCAAGTCTCTAAATTTGAGATTTTAAGTTAAAGACAACTTTTGAGACTTTGCTATTCTGTAAGTGACAGTCCTAAAATCTATTACATTTCATTATTCAGAGATGTTTTTACACTTGAATGGAAATAAAGGTGTCGATAACAAATATTAAATTTTCTATTACATAGTCAAAGACCATAATTATCCATAAAAATAAAAATATATGTTGACTTTGTTTTATAATATATACGAAATTTATGTAAAATTTATTTATTTTTAACCTTTTCGTTTCAGTTGCTTACAAAATATAAAAAAATGACAATCGATTAATATCTATTATGATCTCTATTCAGTATATTCAAAATGGCAGCAAGAGTTCTTTTTAGTTTGTGACCTGACAACTATCAGGTCTCAAATTTGAGTCAATATTTTGAGACTAACGCTAGAGATTGGTTAGTGAATAGTAACAGTCACAAATTGAGATTTTACTTCAAAATGTTAAAGACTCCCGCTATAAAAGTACAAATTTGTTATTATACACCACACAAGTAATGGCCAAGTAGAAAGAGTTCATTCAACACTGATTGAAATCTCCAGATGTTTAATGTAAGAACACAGTTTAATTAGTAAGTTTGAATCAAATATGAGAGCAGTATAATAAAACAATTCATTCTGTAACAGGTAAACAACCTTGCAACATTTCACGAAAATATGAAAAATGTGTTGCAAAATGTAAAAGAAAATATGCTTGAGCATCATAACAAGAAAAGGCTTCGAAAAAGTTATCAAAAATGAGATATTATATACGAAACAATATATGGGTAAAGAAATAAATTAAACCCCAAATACAAAAAAAGTAGTATTAGAAGATTTAGGAAATACAGTTAAAATACCAAACAGAGACGGAATAATTCATAAAGATAATATTAACACTTAAAATCCCTTAGGTTCACAATGTTATACAATTTATACGGCTATTCCATTCATCACAGCTCAAATCGAAATCATGGATCTCAATCACGGGAATGGGTATTAACTTCTCAACCTAGAAAAATTAAAGTTGGTTGAAAGATACGACAGAAATACATATCTTGTTAATACAACAATGTACAAAGGCACTCAAAGAAAAGGAACCGAATCCGGTTGTAATGGCTAAAATTAAGCATATTAGAGCTCAGATATATACTATACACTCACCCTGCATTATAGAGTTGAGAAAAGAGGATTAGTTAATAATATAGGGACAGGTCTTAAAAATATTTATGGCGTCATGGACGACGAAGACCGTCAATAAATAGAAGGCAAATAAACAAAATCAATGCCCACAATGTAATCGAACAAATCAATTTTCAGAAAAACATTAATGAAAAATTTAATTACCAAATTAAAGCTATTAGTGATAATACTAACAATCACTACAAGAAATTGCTTCAGAATATTAACGCAGTTAGCTCAGAATTAAATAAAATAGTAAAAGAACGGTGGACAAACAAACTTTTGGGGAATTTAATGTATATTGAGACTAATATCGTAAGAATAAAAGGGATCATAATGACGAGCCAAAATAACCTCTTAAGTAGAGATAGTATTTCAGATGACGACATAAGTTTTGAAAAATTGCGTAAGATCAAAATTGTAATTGTCACTCAAAACGAAAATATTGTGATTTTAGTGAAGATTCCTAGTTTTACTAAAAAGATCTATCAATCAATATACATTCAACTTATACCGAATATAAGTCAAGCAGAATTAAATATTCCAGAAAAAGAAATATTATGTCTAAATGATGTCATATATAAAATGACTTCCATAAAAAAAATTAGAAGAATACAAAGACGAATGCATCGAATATTTGTTTAGGAGTCAAATTAAGATGAATTGTAAATATAAGTATGTAAGTGTAATAACCAATCAAAAGTAATAGAAATGGATACAAACCATATTTACGTAATCAAAGCAAAAAATGAAACCATTTCTCATAACTGTAATCATAACAACTTTACTATTACGATAATTATTTAATACGATTTGATAATTGTAATGTTCAAATCGATAACTTAGTATATAAGTATGTATACATCGTATACCCCTCACAATGAAATTATTACCAAATCCAGTTAAGGTTATTAATATTACAATACATTTTCACGACAGTAAAAATATTCAGGAAATAACAAAATTCAGATATGAAGCAAAAAAGGTAAAATATTAAATTACAGCCTGATAACAATTATCAGCCTTTGAATAGTAATACTAATAATCTGTAAGTATAAAAAATAGGAGCACACAGGTTAAAATTAACATTGAACAAATTCCAATGCAAGAGCAAGCCCAACCTATAGATCAAATGATGCAAAGGATCAAGCACTATTCCTCTTTGAATCGGGACGCTTCAATTTAGAGGTGAGGGAGTAAATAATACTAGTTCATATCACATGAACATATCTTTTATTTGTCAAAAATATGTAACATGATACTTACGACCCATATGGTACGTATTGAAACATTGTACAATGCTAAAACGGCCCGCCTTAAGTGGTCGCAAGAAGTCATTCGTTAATTGAAAGATGAAACTTTCCTCTTGTAACATGTGAGGGGGTATTCTCTTGCTCTTGCAAACGCTTGCACGGTGCAAAAATTGCATATATATTTCTTCTTGGTGTACCGGCGCAACAACAAACACACGCAGAAAATTATTTGCAATGGCTGTAAAATATGTCAGACCAAAACCCATGTATATTTATGTGCAATATCACGCAAAAATATAAATGTACATAAAGACATATTACGTCGTTAAATTGATGAGGAAGGTAAGTTTTAAATACTTAGATTTTAAAATTTCTTTTTAAATTCTAGAAAACTTTTACAGTTTACCACAAATATGAATACCGAAGTTGCGCCCCCAGCGAAGAGGAAAAGGCAGCAGCCAAACAAGAAGTGGAAGGAGAGTGAGGTGCACTCTATAATAGAGTTTTTAATGGAAGAGGTGGAATTTAAGATAAGTTTATACGTTTTTTGTTTTTTATTTAGTTCGGTTCTCTATTATTTCAGGCTCCAAGTGCGCAGTTGTTTTATAAACGATTTTTACATAAATCGCAGTGTGATGTCTCACGGGATCTGGTGCTGCGGAAAGTCCGACATTTGAAGGCGCAGTACCGTAAAGCCAATGACTGGCTCGCATCAACGAGTGCAGGACTACAGATATTTTAAATTTATTGCAAATAAAACATATTTTTTTACTAATTTTAGCAAAAATTGCTAAAATGTGTCCATACTACGACCAGCTGAGGGAAATATTTGGAAAGCGGTTGCCGGCCATGCAACCGTTACTGGTTGAAATCAACCTTCCTTCGCCTCAGTTATGTCCACTTAGTCCTGCACCAGAATTCGAAGTAGAATTCTTGGAAGAAGAATGTGAACCTGCTGCCCCATCAAATGCCGCGTCTTCGATCGCACCAATCTCCACACCGGTATCAACATACCAACGGTCAGTTCGGCATCCGAAATCATCCGTTGGACAATTGACGGTTATACAAGCTGAAAAAATTGCCATGGAAGGCGAAAAAACTGGAGTTTGATAAGTATAAATTCGAGGAGGAAAAGAAAATTCAAGAAAGAAAGTTAGACATTGAGTCAAAAAAATTAGACGTACAGTTGAAAACAATAGAAACTGAGGGAAAATGCAAGATGTTAGAATTAGAAATGAAAGAACGAGTGGCTATGTACGAAATTGAAAAAAAAAAAATGAAAATAAAAACAATTAAATATACTAAATAACATTTGTATTTATTTATGATTATTCATGGCAGTTAGATTATTACTTTAAGTTTCGTAAGTATGAACTTACGTAAATAGTTATATCAAAAATAGAGTTGGTTTACCTACTACCAGTATGTATAATAGGGTGATTCAAAAAAAAAAATTTTCCGATTGGTACTTGGAAAAATAAGTTCCTAGACACGTTTTAAATTATAATGGGAAGGCTCTCCTGCATACAGTTTTCTATTTTTTTCTTGTTATCAGATAAAAAAATTTATATCTCGCTACCAACTATTTGAAAAAAATCTTGTTCCTCAGATTTGGTAGGAGATGGAATGCCCTAAACAAAGGTCTCATAAGATTGGCTGACTTCCTAAACGTATTTTGCTTTGTATTCGAACAATGTAGCACATTCCCAAACGCAGTTGTACAAATTTTGACAATGTATCGTATTCCTAATGGCAACCCTGCCCGATAAATGCGCAGAAAAAAGCAATCGGCGCATCACTAACATTGTTGATGCATTTATTCAATAAAATGGCGACCGAAGGAGAGAGGTGAGCAAATTTTTAAACATTTTACTTTTTTACAATATAGAAGTTGAAATCTCATTTTTATAGCAATAAAAAGTGGACGCACGAGCGCAAAAGCCTTTTACTCGCAATAAGGTTGGATATGGAGCCAGATTTCCAATCAAAAAGAAAAATGCGTGTGGTCTTGTAGCAGGCTGTGTTGCAGAAAATTAAGGACACCGACTTAGAATTTCCCTTCTCGCGTGATGACATTTCACGGAAATTCCTCAACCTCATGGTGACCTACAAGCGCATCAAAAAGAGGAACAACACCTCAGGCGAAGCTGCGACGGCGTGGGAATATTTCGATGAACTAGACAAAGTGTATGGGTCTCGGAGCGATATAACTGTGCCGGAAAGTAACCTCGACTCTTCGATGAGTTCAATTTTTAATTCTTTAACGAACGAAAATGCAGAGTCAGCAGATTCCTCGTTCAGTGAGAACATTGATGCCGCTCCGCCAAGAAAACGCTCTCGAAATTTTTTAGACTTTTTGCAAAACGAATCTACATATGAGAAGGAGTTATTGGATGACCTGCTAAAATGAAAGAAGGAAAAAATTGAAATAAAAAAACAAAAACTCGATAAAATTTAAAAAAGCTACGCGAAGCTTTTCTATCACTTAATAAGTAAATACTCGTACATAACATTTTTACCTTAAACCGATCTCAATTTTTTAGTGTTCATTATACATATTAAAACCAAATAAAATAACTGCGTTCATTTAATGAATTAAAATAATTTAATACATAAACGTAATTGAATGAAAATGATTTATTTAATAAAAAATTATATGTTTAATAAAAATTGTTTTTTTAAATAAAAAAAATTTTATTTAGCTAAGCTGACAACAAATTAGTCAGCCTTTCTCTTTTTGCTCTTGCTTCGCTTCGTTGGTTTCCATCAGCTGGAAGCGTGTTGATCTCGGTGTGAGGCACGTTTTCAATAATCCCCCCCCGTCAGGATTTCCTTCGTGTTCCAATATATAGTTATGAAGTACGAAACGCCAATTTAATATCGTGAACTTCTAAAAAATTTAATATTCTGAACTTCTTTTTTAGCACACCAAATGCTTGTTCCACACACATTCTGGTCGAACTTAAAATGTTATTGTATGTTGTTTGGGCTTCAGATAGGAACCCATTGTTTTTGTAAGGTACCATTAAATACGTTTCTAAAGGATACGCTGCATCACCAAGCAAATGACATTCTGGAGGAAATGAAATGAGACCATTTACGATTGCTCGTTTCAATGGGCTAGCTGACCACACTGCTGCGTCGTGACACCGACCAGGATAGCCTATAAAAACGTCGAGAAATCGCATATTGCTATCAGCAACAGCCTGAAATAATTACATGCGTTATTTGAGAAATATTAATTTCAGATTTAAATTTCTACTTGTACTATAACAGAATGTGTTCCCTTCCGATTGTAGTAACTAATGCCATCCTTGGTCGGCTGCAAAATTTTTATATGAGTCCCATCAATACATCCCAAAAAAATAAGGGAATGGATGTGATCGGTAAGACTCAAAAGCTTCCATAACCCTCTTTTGGGTAAGCTCAGTCGTTGGAAATGCAATAATCTGCTTCTGCGCAGACATAATTTGTATGCATTGAATAAAGCCTCTGTAACAAGCTTCCATTCCAATATTTAAACGATCACTAACTTCGCGAAAGCTGCTCTGATTGGAAAGTTTCCATATTGTCATATAGAGACACTTCTTCAACGAACTTCGGGGGCGTCCAGTAGATAGCTTACTCCATAAAGGTTCGAGCATACAGTATAATTTCTGGAAAATATAGTAATAATAATATAACTCTAAGAACGAAATAAAATTTCTTATCTCGAAAGTTGAGATTTGCATTCGGAAATGACTATAAAACACGTCATTTGGCATCCCATTTATGGTTTCCAAATATTTTTTATTTTTTGGTATGGTTCTTGGCACTTTTTTCTGCGCTTCTTTTACGCTTTCGTAAAATTATTTTCGATATTAACAATGAATTTCTTGTTTGACCATCAATTAAATTCAAAATTTCTTCTATTAAAATATTTTGTTTGGCCATTGTTGCGCATTAGAGATGTGCCTAAACGCAACAGTGTTGCAAAGTTTATTTATACAAAGTTTAGGCCAAGCAATGTTGCAAAGTATTGAGTGTGTATACATACGGCATAAAAACATTGTAACCAGACGTTTAGGAAGTGAGCCTTTTTTTCGTAAACCCAACCGTTTAAAAGATATTAATAGTTAAAGTTTGATTATTTTTGGGAACATTTTTTATTTCTTATGGATTTTATTACTCAATGAAAAACATCATTATGAATGTTGATAGAAATAGAAAACTGTATGTAGGAGGCCCTTTCCCCGTTACAATTAAAAACTCATATTTGAAGGGGTTTTTCTTAGAGGGGTCTAAGAACGTTTTTTTCCCGAGTACCAAGGGAAAAAAAAAATTTTAATCCCCCTTATGTAAAACATACATACTTACATTACTAACTAGCTTATCCCGCACCCGTTGTCCTGCGTGAAAATATGTGTTTTGAAATGAAAAGAAAGTTAAATTTATCATTTCATTTTTTTTTCCAATGCAACACAGCATGATAAACTTTTTTTGGTTTCTGTTCCGGTGTACAGAAAGATGGTTTTCCAACTCGTGCGCACGCCACGTATATCTGATCGTGTGAAAAACATAGTATTTCCAAATTTAAGACACACACTACGAGTATGCGAATATCCTTGTGTCCTGTCATCTCAAATGCAATTTTCACTGGGAAAAGGAATACGTTTAAACTGAAATGGCAAATTGATAGAACTCAAAGTAATTCGTAGAATCAAGCATTCTCCCCCTTGTATTCGATAGGTGCGTCACAATTAGTCAGGTTCAATTACATAGTTTCGGGGCATGAAGATTGCTAAACATGATAACGACAGATCCAACTTTCAGACGCAAATGGTGTGGTGACATACCAAACCTCTCCCAAAAAATTTAGAAATTCCACTGGATAATTCACGGCTTCGTCTTCATTGTCAAAATGAACCATCGATTTGTATGAGCGCAAGTCTCCCGGAATTTGACTTTGAATCTTCCAGTTTAAGTCAACAATATCAGCATTTTTGGCAGCTTACATTACGCGTACACTTAACCCTAGAAGGGTTAAGGGTTAAATTGTAGGCGCTTATGGGTACCGATGAGTAAATTTTACTCACTTCAGAATTTTTACGTTATTATCTGACTATCCGACTTATGACAGAGTGGGACAAGCACTGCTAGCGGCTTGACTTTCAGTGTGGTCAACCTGCTGATTTACGAACAAATCTATTCCGTATGTGAGTAAATTTTACTCACAGTACCCTTCTAGGGTTAAGGAATCGTAGTTACGGTAATTTGGCCAATGTTCGAACATTCGTGATGAGCTCATTGTTCCTGAAGTGGTAAACGGCAGATGGAATTGATATAAAACCACCGGTAGTATAAACCGGATTGGATCCATTCCCAATTTTTAGCGAAGACGATGTAAAAAGTCCTCAGCAATTATATTTTTGTTCGTATCGCATAATAGACGCGTACTTGAAGGCTGATATGTCGAAATCATTATCGCGAAAAGTGTGCTTAATTTGCATTCCAGTGATTATCATTTTCCAGCAATTGTAATTGCTGGCTTGCTTCTCAAAAAGTTGCACACACCGTGCCATTCACAGTACGCATTGACTCAAATGAAGTTGAATTGCGTACATTAATCAATAGCCACCGAAGGTAAAAACAATCATCGTTTTTCGGGTGGATTGTGTAAATTCGTCCCAATGCATTAGTTAATAACACACTTGGACCATCTACTGGTTGGTCTTGCTTTCTGCGTAATTATTTCTTCAACGATCCATTCCATGTATAATATCAAGGTATTTCCAAATATCCTCGCAAACGGATCTCTGACGAAAGTTGAGCAAAAACTCGTAAATGTTAATTTTGTTGCTGGCGGTGTTTCCGATGGCTGTACTGTATTCTCTGGGTTGAAGTACACACTTTGGCCTTCTCCAAATTAACTGTGAGACGCACTATAGCCGGAAAACGTTCATGAATTGTAGAAGTAAATGTTCTACAAAGCCCTTTATTGCAGTTTATGTTTCAATCGTATCGTTAAAGTCCAATAACCCCCATGTTGCTTCCTATGGTGACGTACTTTCAAACGTATTTTATCGATTACACCAAACTGCAATACTAAACACTGATATGAGTTTTCAATATGAATTAGACAATAATGGTGAATATAGTATGATCCATGTGTTGTTAACTTCGATATTCACTCTTCTAAATTGAATGCTGAATGTTCTGCCATTGTCGTCTGGTGAGCGACGCCGATCCCTCATTCCTAGTTTGTGTTTCCGAAAGAAATGTGGTTACTGTTTCGTGCATTTATTGTCAAACATACAAACCGAAGTTTGATTGTGGTGTCCACAAGGTCCATGAACCATATTGGTTTTCACCACTTCGTATAATATTGCATCTTTCTCTGTATCAGGAATTTCCGCGTGACTGAATGATTGCATCAATTTGATCTGGTGTAATCACCATCCACCATCCAAAGAAGAATATGTGCGTGCGGCAAACCTCTCTTTCCCACACAACAGAGTACATCTAGCAGCTAACAGTGCCATATATGCATATGTACGTTGCTTCAAGACAAAGTGCATCGAAGCTGTTGCTTTAAAAATCTTGCTGTGACATCGGGACGATCGCTTGCTGATTGACCGCGATCCATAATACCGCACGTATGTATGTCATCGCATCCTGAGAGTATTCGGTCATGTGTCTTGGGCTGCTAATGTACGTTGCTGCCAAAAATAACGCCGAACGCGACCTCTTCGTGGCATCGTAGCAAATTTCAATCAGTAATTAATCACTTTGTGAGCAACACACATAACGTTTTGACTAAATAATTTTCAAAAATTCTTGACGCAAACGACAAATTTGAACGATTCAAATAATTCAAAAACAAAACAAAAAAATTAAAAAAAAAACCTCTTAATATTTCTTCAATATTGGTTCAGCCGTTCTCTTACAGTTACTAACGAACAAACATTCATTCGTTTGTATGAGAAAAGGGCTGTTTTAGGGGTTTTCCGGCAATTATTCGAAGTTTTTTCTCCGCAGAAATCATCCCTGAACTTCAGCGAAAATTTAAAAAAAAAAGAATTATCAAATTTGGTTTAGTCGCATGAAAGCTATGAGCGTACATACATTTTGACGATTCATTTTTATATATGTACATATGTATATGGATATAAGTAGATTAAGTAATCATTACACATATGGAGTTTTCATTGATCACCAAACATTATTGTGTACAAAGATATGTATGTATGCGCTTGGCTTCTGCCTCAGTTATTCGCCGGCCATTTTCATGTGAAGGAAATTCATCTGATTCTTCGTCGTTATCGACAACTATATTGTCTACGTATTCAATATCATTCGAAGTAGCTCGGAAAATGTTATGCAATATACAGTAAACAATAATCCAGTTAGAACATAGAATATGAC
>JAPZAG010003154.1:0-12148 GCA_027475135.1 Bactrocera correcta | reverse complement strand
ATACGAAATGCTTCAAATCATTAGTTTAACATATTAAGTTAATAAACATTTTTTAGCTTACTGAAGTCTACACAAAGCCTTAACGGTATAACGGCAGTGATATCGATATCGAAATGCTTCAAGTCATTATTTTAACATATTTAAGTTAATAAACCTTCTTTAACGCACTTAAGTCTACATAAAGCCATGGCGGCATAACGGCAGTGCATTTAGAAGAATTCCATAATGTTATAATTTTATAGTTAGGTATAAAGTCGATTTTCTTGTATATATGCATTAAGCAATCGATATCGAAGAGCTTCAAACCATTAGTTTAACATATTTAAGTTAATAAACCTTCTTTAACTCACTGAAGTCTACATAAAGCCTTAACGGCATAACGGCAGTGCATTTAGAAGAATTCCGTTATCTTATATTTGGGTATATAGTTGATTTTCTTGTATATACACATTTAGCAATCGATATCGAAATGCTTCAAATCATTAGTTTAACATATTAAGTTAATAAACATTTTTTAGCTTACCGAAGTCTACATAAAGCCTTAACGGCATAACGGCAAAGCATTAAGAAGAATTCCGTTATCTTATATTTAGGTATAAAGTCGATTTTTTTGTATATACACATTTAGCAATCGATATCGAAATGCTTCAAATCATTAGTTTAACATATTAAGTTAATAAACATTTTTTAGCTTACTGAAGTCTACATAAAGCCTTAACGGCATAACGGCAGTGCATTCAGAAGAATTCCTTTATCTTATATTTAGGTATAAAGTCGATTTTCTTGTATATACACATTAAGCAATCGACATCGAAATGCTTCAAATCATTAGTTTAACATATTAAGTTAATAAAGATTTTTTAGCTTACTGAAGTCTACATAAAGCCTTAACGGCATAACGGCAGTGCATTTAGAAGAATTCCGTTATCTTATATTTAGGTATAAAGTCGATTTTCTTGTATATACACATTTAGCAGTCGATATCGAAATGCTTCAAACCATTAGTTTAACATATTTAAAATAATAAAGCTTCCTTAACGTATTGAAGTTGATACAAAGCCATGGCGGCATAACGACAGTACATTTGGAAGAATTCCGTTATCTTATATTTAGGTATAAAGTGGATTTTCTTGTATATACACATTTAGCAATCGATATCGAAATGCTTCAAATCATTAGTTTAACATATTAAGTTAATAAACATTTTTTAACGATCTGAAGTGGGCATATAGCCATGGAGGCATAACTGCAGTGCACGTAGAAGAATTCCATAATCTTATATTTAGGTATAAAGTCGATTTTCTTGTATATGTTCATTTAGCAAGCGATATCAAAATGCTTTAAACCATCAGTTTAACATATTTAAAATAATTAACCTTCTTTAACGTATTGAAGTTGATACAAAGCCATGGCGACATAATGACAGTACATTTGGAAGAATTCCGTAAGTCTACATAAAGTTTTAACGGTATAACGGCATTGCATTTAGAAGAATTCCGTAATGTTATAATTTTATATTAAGGTGTAAAGTCGATTTTCTTGGATTTATACATTTAGAAATATATATCAAAAATCTGCAAATAACTGGTTTAGCATAATTAGGTTAATTAAACTTCTTTATCTTACTGAAGTTTAAATAAAGCCATAACTGCCTAAAGGCAGTAAATTTGGGTGAATTCCGTAATCTTTTATTTAGATATAAAATCGATTTTCTTGTATATACACATTTAGCAATCGATATCGAAATGCTTCAACTCAATAGTTTAATATATTTAAGTTAATAAATCTTCTTTAACGATCTGAAGTTGGCATAACGGTAGTGGATGTAGAAGAATTCCGTAATCTTATATTTAGGTATAAATTCGATTTTCTTGTATACACATTTAGCAATCGATATCGAAATTCTTCAAATCATTAGTTTAACATATTTAAGTTAATAAACCTTCGTTAACGCACTTAAGACTACATAAAGCCCTAATGGCATAACGGCAGTGCATTTAGAAGAATTCCATAATGTTATAATTTTATAGTTAGGTATAAAGTCGATTTTCTTGTATATATGCATTAAGCAATTGATATCGAAATGCTTCAAACCATTAGTTTAACATATTTAAGTTAATAAACCTTCTTTAACGCGACGGTATAACTGCACTGCATTTAGAAGATTAAAATAAAGCCATAACGGCAGTGCATTTAGAATAATTACGTAATCTTATATTCAGGTATGAATTCGATTTTCTTGTATATACTCATTTAGCAATCGATATCGAAATGCTTCAAACCATTAGTTTAACATATTTAAAATAATTAACCTTCGTTAACGTATTGAAGTTGATACAAAGCCATGGCGGCATAACGGCAGTGCATGTAGAGGAATTCCGTAATCTTATATTTAGGTATAAAGTCGATTTTCTTGTATATACATATTTAGCAATCGATATCGAAATGCTTCAAATCATTGTTTAACATATTTAAGTTAATAAACCTTCTTTAACTCACTGAAGTTTACATAAAGCCATGGCATAACGGCAGTGCATTTAGAGGAATTCCGTAATCTTATATTTATTTAGGTAAAAGTCGATTTTCTTGTATATACACATTTAGCAATCGATATCGAAATGCTTCAAATCATTAGTTTAACATATTTAAGTTAATAAACCTTCTTTAACGAACTGAAGTTCATAACGGCATAACGGCAGTGCATTTGAAGAATTCCGTAATCTTATATTTAGGTATAAAGTCAGGTTTCTTGTATATAGCACATTTAGCAATCGATATCGAAATGCTTCAAATCATTAGTTTAACATATTTAAGTTAATAAACCTTTTTAACGCACTGAAGTCTACATAAAGCCATGGCGGCATAAAGGCAGTGCATGTAGAAGAATTCCGTAATCTTATATTTAGGTATAAATCGATTTTCTTGTATATACACATTTAGCAATCGATATCGAAATGCTTCAAATCATTAGTTTAACATATTTAAGTAATTAACCTTCTTAACGTATTGAAGTTGATAAAGCCATGGCGGCATAACGGCAGTGCATGTAGAAGAATTCCGTAATCTTATATTTAGGTATAAAGTCGATTTTCTTGTATATACTATTTAGCAATCGATATCGAAATCTTCAAATCATTGTTTAACATATTTAAGTTAATAAACCTTCTTTACTCACTGAAGTTTACATAAAGCCATGGCATAACGGCAGTGCATTTAGGGAATTCCGTAATTTTTTATTTAGGTATAAAGTCGATTTTCTTGTATATACACATTTAGCAATCGATATCGAAATGCTTCAAATCATTAGTTTAACATATTTAAGTTAATAAACCTTCTTTAACGAACTGAAGTTGGCATAACGGCAGTGCATTGAAGAATTCCGTAATCTTATATTTAGGTATAAAGTCGATTTCTTGTATATACACATTTAGAATCGATATCGAAATGCTTCAAATCATTAGTTTAACATATTTAATTAATAAACCATTTTAGCACTGAAGTCTACATAAAGCCATGGCGGCATAAAGGCAGTGCATGTAGAAGAATTCCGTAATCTTATATTTTAGGTATAAATCGATTTTCTTGTATATACACATTTAGCAATCGATATCGAAATGCTTCAAATCATTAGTTTAACAATTTAAGTTAATTAACCTTCTTCAACGTACTGAAGTTGATAAAGCCATGGCGGCATAACGGCAGTGCATTAGAGGAATTCCGTAATCTTATTTTAGGATAAAGTCGATTTTCTTGTATATATCATTTAGCAATCGATATCGAAATGCTTCAAACATTGTTTAAATATTTAAGTTATTAAACCTTCTTAACCACTAAGTTTCATAAAGCCATGGCATAACGGCAGTGCATTAGAGGAATTCCTAATTTATATTTATTTAGTAAAGTCGATTTTCTTGTATTACACATTTAGCAATCGATATCGAAATGCTTCAAACTTAGTTTAACATATTTAATAAAAACCTCTTTACAAAAGTCATAACGGCATACGGCAGTCATTTTGAAGAATTCCGTTATCTTATTTTAGGTATAAAGTCGGTTTCTTGTATTAGCATTTAGCAATCGATATCGAATGCTTCAATTCATTAGTTTAACATATTTAAGTTAATTACCTTTTTTAACGCACTGAAGTTTCTTAAAGCCATGGCGGCATAAGGCAGTGCATGTAGAAGAATTCCGTATCTTATATTTAGGTATAATCGATTTTCTTGTATATAACATTTACAATCGATATCGAATGCTTCAATTCATTATTTTAACAATTTAAGTTATTAACCCTCTTTACTACTGAAGTTTCTAAAGCCTTGCGGCATAACGGCAGTGCATTTAGAGGAATTCCGTAACTTATATTTAGGTATAAAGTCGATTTTCTTGTATATACTATTTAGCAATCGATATCGAATCTTCAATTCATTATTTAACATATTTAAGTTATTAAACCTTCTTCAACGCACTGAAGTTGTCATAAAGCCATGGCGGCATAACGGCAGTGCATGTAGAGGAATTCCGTAATCTTATATTTATGTATATGTAAAGTCGATTTTCTTGTATATACACATTTAGCAATCGATATCGAAATGCTTCAAATCGTTAGTTTAACATATTTAAGTTAACAAACCTACTTTAACGAACTGAAGTTGACATAAAGCCATGGCGGAATAGCGGCAGTGCATTTGGAAGAATTCCGTTATCCTATGTTTAGGTATAAAGTCAGGTTTCTTGTACTAGCACATTTAGCAATCGATATCGAAATGCTTCAAATCATTAGTTTAACATATTTAAGTTAAATTACCTTTTTTAACGCACTGAAGTCTACATAAAGCCATGGCGGCATAAAGGCAGTGCATGTAGAAGAATTCCGTAGTCTTATATCTAGGTATAAAATCGATTTTCTTGTATATAAACATTTATCAATCGATATCGAAATGCTTCAAATCATTATTTTAACACATTTAAGGTAATTAACCCTCTTTATCTTACTGAAGTCTACGTAAAGCCTTAACGGCATAACGGCAGTGCATTTAGAAGAATTACGTAACCTTATACTTAGGTATAAAGTCGATTTTCTTGTATATACTCATTTAGCAATCGATATCGAAATACTTCAAATCATTATTTTAACATATTAAGTTAATAAAGCTTCTTTAACGCACTGAAGTTAACATAATGCCATGGCGGCATAACGGCAGTGCATTTAGAAGAAGTCCGTAATCTTATATTTAGGTATAAAGTCGATTTTGTTGTATATACACATTTAGCAATCGATATCGAGATGCTTCAACTCATTAGTTTAACATGTTTAAGTTAGTTAACCTTCTTTAACTTATTGAAGTTTATATAAAGCCATGGCGGCATAACGGCAGTGCATTTAGAAGAAATTCGTAATCTTTTATTTAAATATAAATTCGATTTTCTTGTATATACACATTAAGCAATCGATAACGAAATGCTTCAAATCGATAGTTTAACATATTTAAGGTTATAAACCTTCTTTATCTTACTGAAGTTTACATAAAGCCATAACGGTATAACGGCAGTGCATTTAGAAGAAGTCCGTAATCTTATATTTAGGTATAAAGTCGATTTTGTTGTATATATACATTTAGCAATCGATATCGAGAGGCTTCAACTCATTAGTTTAACATATTTAAGTTAATACACCTTCTTTAACGATCTGAAGTTGGCATATAGCCATGGCGGCATAGCGGCAGTGCATGAAAAGAATTCCGTAATCATATATTTAGGTATAAAATTGATTTTCTTGTATATATTCATTTTGCTATCGATATCGAAATGCTTCAAATCATTAGTTTAATATATTAATTAATAAACATTTTTTAGCTTACTGAAGTCTACATAACGCCTTAACGGTATAATGGCAGTGCATTTAGAGGAATTCCGTAATGTTATAATTTTATATTTAGGTATAAAGTCGATTTTCTTGTATTTACACATTTAGCAATCGATATCGAAATGCTTCAAACCACTAGTTTAACATATTTAAAATAATTAACCTTCTTTAACGTTTTGAAGGTGATAAAAAGCCATGGCGGCATAACGACGGTACATGCGGAAGAATTCCGTAATCTTATATTTAGGTATAAATTCAATTTTCTTGTATGTATACATTTCGCAATCGATATCGAAATGCTTCAGATCATTAGTTTTACATTTTCAAGTTATTTATTATAAACCAGTGACTTTAGAAGAACTCCGTAATCTTATATTAAGGTATAAAGTCGATTTTCTTGAATTTACCTATTTATCAATCGATATCGAAATGCTTCAAATCATTAGTTTAACATATTAAGTTAATTAACCATCTTTAACGTATTTAAGGTGAAATAAAGCCATGGGGGCATAACGAAAATAATTTGGAAGAATTCCGCAATCTTATATTTAGGTATAAAGCCGATTTGCTTGTATATATGCATTTAGAAATCGATATCGAAATGCTTCAAATCATTAGTTTAACATATTTAAGTTAACAAACCTTCTTTTAAGAACTGAAGTTGACATAAAGCCATGGCGGATTAACGGCAGTGCATTTGGAAGAATTCCGTTATCCTATGTTTAGGCATAAAGTCAAGTTTCTTGTACTAGCACATTTAGCAATCGATATCGAAATGCTTCAAATCATTAGTTTAACATATTTAAGTTAAATTACCTTCTTTAACCTACCGAAGGTGACATGAAGCCATGGCGGCGTAACGGCAGTGCATGTAGAAGAATTCCGTAATTTTATATTTAGGTATAAAATCTATTTGTTGTATAAACACATCGAGCAATCGATATCGAAATGCTTCAAATCATTAGTTTAACATATTTAAGTTAATTAACCCTATTTATCTTCCTGAAGGCTACATCAAGCCTTAGCGGCATAACGGCAGTGCATTTAGAAGAATTACGTAATCTTATATTTAGGTATAATCTTATATTTAGATATAAAGTCGATATATATATCGAAATGTTTCAAATCATTATTTTAACATATATAAGTTAATAAGCCCTCTTTAACGCACTGAATTCAACATAAAGCCATGGCGGTATAACGGCAGTGCATGTAAAAGAATTCCGTAATCTTATGTTTAGGTATAAATTCTATTTTGTTGTATATACACATTTAGCAATCGATATCGAGATGCTTCAACTCATTAGTTTAACATATTTAAGTTAATAAACTTTCTTCGAAGAACTGCAGTTGGCATAAAAGCATGGCGGCATAACGGCAGTGCATGTAGAAGAATTCTGTTATCTTATATTTAGGTATAAAGTCGATTTTCTTATATATACACATTTAGTAATCGATATCGAAATGTTTCAAATCATTAGTTTAACATATTAAAGTTAATAAACCTTCTTTAACGCACTGAAGTCTACATAAAGCCTTAACGGTATAACTGCAGTGCATTTAGAAGAATTCCGTAATCTAATATTAAGGTATAAAGTCGATTCTCTTGTATTTACACATTTAGAAATCGATATCGAAATGCTTCAAATCATTAGTTTAACATATTTAAGTTAACAAACCTTCTTTAACGAACTGAAGTTGACATAAAGCCATGGCGGATTAACGGCAGTGCATTTGGAAGAATTCTGTTATCCTATGTTTAGGTATAAAGTCAAGTTTCTTGTATTTAGATATATAGCAATCGGTATCGAAATGCTTCAAAATATTAGTTTAACATATTTATGTTAATTAACCCTCTTTTTCATACTGAAGTCTACAAAAGCCTTAACGGCATAACGGCAGTGCATGTAGAAGAATTCAGTTATCTTTTATTTAGGTATAAAGTCGATTTTTTTGTACATACACATTTAGCAATCGATATCGAAATGCTTCAAATCATTAGTTTAACATATTTAAGTGAATTAACCCTGTTTTTCATACTGAAGTCTACAAAAGCCTTAACGGCATAACGGCAGTGCATTTAGAAGAATTTTATAACCTTATATTTAGGTATAAAGTCGATTTTCTTTTATATACTCATTTAGCAATCGATTTCGAAATGCTTCAAATCATTAGTTTTACATTTTCAAGTTATTTATAATAAACCTTCTTTAACGCACTGAAGTCTACATTAAGCCTTAACGGTATAACTGCAGTGCATTTAAAAGAATTCCGTAATCTTATATTTAGGTACAAAGTCGATTTTCTTGTATTTACATATTTTGTAATCGATATCGAAATGCTTCAAATCATAAGTTTAACATATTTAAGTTAATTATTCCCCTCTATCTTACTGAAGTCTACATAAAGCCTTAACGGCATAACGGCAGTGCGTTTAGAAGAATTCCGTTATCTTATATTTAGGTATAAATTCAATTTTCTTGTATATACACATTTAGCAAGCGATATCGAAATGTCTCAAATCATTAGTTTAACATATTTAAGTTATATAACCTTCTTTAACATATTGAAGTTGATATAAAGCCATGGCGGCATAACGGCAGTTCATGTAGAAGAATTCCGTAATCTAATATTAAGGTATAAAGTCGATTTTGTTGTATTTACACATTCAGCAGTCGATATCGAAATGCTTCAAACCATTAGTTTAACATATTTAAAATAATTAACCTTCTTTATCGTATTGTAGTTGATACAAACCATGGCGGCATAATGACAGTACATTTGGAAGAATTCCGTAATCTTATATTTAGGTATATGTAAAGTCGATTTTCTTGTATATACACATTTAGCAGTCGATATCGAAATGCTTCAAATCATTAGTTTTACATTTTCAAGTTATTTATAATAAACCAGTGCATTTATAAGAATTCCGTAATCTTATATTAAGGTATAAATTCGATTTTTTGTATATACACATTTAGCAATCGATATCGAAATGCTTCAAATCATTAGTTTAACATATTTATGTTAATTAACCAACTTCAACGTATTGAAGGTGAAATAAAGCCATGGCGGCATAGCGACAGTAATTTGGAAGAATTCCGTAATCTTATATTTAGGTATAAAGTCGGTTTTCTTGTATATATGCATTTAGAAATCGATATCGAAATGCTTCAAATCATTAGTTTAACATATTTAGGTTCTTTAGTTTGTATAATAATTTGTTATTATGTAAGCTTTAATAAAATAAAAATAAAACATATTTAAGTTAACAAACCTACTTTAACGAACTGAAGTTGACATAAAGCCATGACGGATTAACGGCAGTGCATTTGGAAGAATTCCGTTATCCTATGTTTAGGTATAAAGTCAAATTTCTTGTACTAGCACATTTAGCAATCGATATCGCGATGCTCCAATTCATTAGTTTAACATATTTAAGTTAATAAACCTTCTTCAATGAACTGACGGTGCGGCGGTGCATGTAGAAGAATTCCGTAATTTTATATTTAGGTATAAAATCGATTTGTTGTATAAACACATTTAGCAATCGATATCAAAATGCTTGAGATCATTAGTTTACCATATTTAAGTTAATTCCCCCTATTTATCTTCCTGAAGTCTACATTAAGCCTTAACGGCATAACGGCAGTGCATTTAGAAGAATTACGTAATCTTATATTTAGGTATAAAGTCGATTTTCTTGTATATACTCATTTAGCAATCGATATCGAAATGCTTCAAATCATTATTTTAACATATTTAAGTTAATAAGGCTTCTTGAACGCACTGAAGTTAACATAAAGCCATGGCGGTATAACGGCAGTGTATGTAGAAGAATTCCGTAATCTTATATTAAGGTATAAAGTGGATTCTCTTGTATTTACATATTTAGCAATCGATATCGAAATGCTTCAAATCATTAGTTTAACATATTTATGTTAACAAACCTTCTTTAACGCACTGAAGTTGACATAAAGCCATGGCGGATTAACGGCAGTGCTTTTGGGGAAGAATTCTGTTATCCTATGTTTAGGTATAAAGTCAAGTTTCTTGTTTTTTACATATATAGCAATCGATATCGAAATGCTTCAAAATATCAGTTTAACATATTTAAGTTAATTAACCCTCTTTTTCATACTGAAGTCTACAAAAGCCTTAACGGCATAACGGCAGTGCATGTAGAAGAATTCAGTTATCTTTTATTTAGGTATAAAGTCGATATTGTTGTATATACACATTTAGCAATCGATATCGAAATGCTTTAAATCATTAGTTTTACTTTTTTTAAGTTATTTATAATAAACTTTATCTAACGCACTGAAGTTTACATAAAGCCTTAACGGTATAACTGCAGTGCACGTAGAAGAATTCCATAATCTTATATTTAGGTATAAATTCGATTTTTGTATATACACATTTAGCTATCGATATGGAAATGCTTCAAATCATTAGTTTAACATATTAAGTTAATAAACATTTTTTAGCTTAATGAGGTCTACATAAAGCCTTAACGGTATAACGGCAGTGCATTTAGAAGAAATCCGTAATGTTATAATTTTATATTTAGGTAAAAAGTCGATTTTGTTGTATTTACACATTTAGCAGTCGATATCGAAATGCTTCAAACCATTAGTTTAACATATTTAAAATAATTAACCTTCTTTTACGTATTGTAGTTGATACAAACCATGGCGGCATAACGACAATACTTTTTTTGAAGAATTCCGTAATCTTATATTTAGGTATAGTAAAGTCGATTTTCTTGTACATACACATTTAGTAATCGATATCGAAATGCTTCAAATCATTAGTTTAACATATTAAAGTTAATAAACCTTCTTTAGCGAACAGAAGTTAACACAAAGCCATAACGGCATAACGGCAGTGCATTTAGAAGAGTTCCGTAATCTTATGTTTAGGTATAAAGTCGATTTTCTTGTATTTACATATTTAGCAATCGATATCGAAATGCTTCAAATCATTAGTTTAACATATTTAAGTTAATTAACCATCTTTAACGTATTTAAGGTGAAATAAAGCCATGGCGGCATAACGACAGTAATTTGGAAGAATTCCGCAATCTTCGATTTAGGTATAAAGCCGATTTTCTTGTATTTGCACATTTAGATATCGAAATGCTTCAAATCATTAGTTTAACATATTTAAGTTAACAAACCTTCTTTAAAGAACTGAAGTTGACATAAAGCCATGGCGGATTAACGGCAGTGCATTTGGAAGAATTCCGTTATCCAATGTTTAGGCATAAAGTCAAGTTTCTTGTACTAGCACATTTAGCAATCGATATCGAGATGCTTCAACTCATTAGTTTAACATATTTAAGTTAATAAACTTTCTTTAACGTACTGAAGGTGATACAAAGCCATGGCGGCATAACGACAGTACATTTGGGACAATTCCGTAATCTTATATTTAGGTATAAAGTCGATTTTCTTGTATATACACATTTAGCAATCGATGCCGATATGCTTCACATCATAAGTTTAACAGATTTAAGTTAATTAATCCTCTTTATCTTACTGAAGTCTACAAAAGCCTTAACGGCATAACGGCAGTGCATTTGGAAGAGTTCCGTAATCTTATTTTTAGGTATAAAGTCGATTTTGTTCAATATACGCATTTAGCAATCGATATCGAAATGCTTCAAATCATTAGTTTAACATATTTAAGTTAATAAACCTTCTTTAACGCACTAAGGTCTACATAAAGCCTTAACGGTATAAGGGCACTGCATTAAGAAGAATTCCGTTATCTTATATTTAGGTATAAATTCGACTTTCTTGTATATACTCATTTAGCAAGCGATATCAAAATGCTTCAAATTATTAGTTTAACTTTTTTAAGTTAATTAACCCTCTTTTTCATACTGAAGTCTACAAAAGCCTTAACGGCATAACGGCAGTGCATTTAGAAGAAATTTATAATCTTATATTTAGGAACAAAGTCGATTTTCTTGTATATACTCATTTAGCAATCGATATCGAAATGCTTCAAATCATTAGTTTTACATTTTCAAGTTATTTATAATAAACCTTCTTTAACGCACTGAAGTCCACATAAAGCCTTAACGGTATAGCTGCAGTGCATTTAAAAGAATTCCGTAATCTTATATTTAGGTACAAAGTCGATTTTTTTGTATTTACATATTTAGCAATCGATATCGAAATGCTTCAAATCATAAGTTTAACATATTTAAGTTAATTAACCAACTTAAACGTATTGAAGGTGAAATAAAGCCATGGCGGCATAACGACAGTAATT
>JAPZAG010003153.1:0-12149 GCA_027475135.1 Bactrocera correcta | reverse complement strand
TGGTAATGATTTTACCAGATCAAGAGGTTCGTCACACTTTACGTTCGGTAATATTTTTACCGGTTGGTATATTTTTGGCGTTTGACCAGTGGTCAATGTAGTCATTTGCTCCGTTAGTCGTTGGAGCTTAACCTCGTCTGTCTTTGTTGTTGAAGAGCACTTGAGACGGCTGCTTGAACCAATGCGGTTACCTGATTTGAATCCATTTTACTAGTCATCTGTAGTTTAATAATTCTTTCTAAGAGGTTTTCTAATTCTGAGTCACTCATAGACTTGGAAATTAAAATTGAATAGAACTTGTAACCGTTCCTATAGTCGAATCAATCAATCACACTCTTTTGTTGACATGAATAGATAATTTCAGTTATTTATTACAATTTTCTTCACAAATTCTGTTTCTCAACACAATGTTTTTGAGAAAAGACTACACTTTTTCTTTTTTATTAAACTCCGGAAAATTTGTTTCACAAAATTTTATGATTAGCTCCTTATATTTCTAAAATAAATTCCTTTCCGTCTATTTTGAAAACTTAGTTTTAATTCAAAAGAAATTATAATGTTTTTATTTTAATAAGCACTCTACTTACAATACTCGAAACATGTTTTTATTATAAACTGCTTTCTGATGAATCCTCGGATCCTTGGAGTCCTTGTAGGATACGTCTTTAAAGATTGTAGCGATTCTCTGTGAGTCCTTGGGTCCTTTGAAGTCATTAAAGACACTCCACCGCAAAATACCTTGGTGATTTTTACTTTCTGGAGGGTCCTTCTTATCTTCTTTACCACGTTGGGCGCCAATTATTTTTAAGCACTAGTCCACTTTATTCAGGCTCGATCAGAACTAAACTCTAAAACATTCTTATTCTTAAGTCTAAGCCTAAGCCGTCCTCACTGCCGCTGCCGTCGTCGCTGCCTTCGTCGCTGTCGTTGCTATGTTTTGTCAGATGCAGTGTCAGCGAATCCCACGATTACGCCGACTTGCGTGTAATGTGAGTCGTTGCTTGTTTGCGCTATATTTATGCTGCGTAAGCGGATCCCACGGCTACGGTAGCTTGTGAGTATCGTTTGTTGTTGCTTGTCGTTGGATCACAACTCGGGCCGTTGGTCATGGATTGGAGTAGTGTTAATGTTAAGCATTGCCTGAAACGGATGTTAGGCAGACAATGCTGACTTGGTATTTTGGTGGTTTGCGTTTCGAGTTAACTTATACTCATTTAGCAAGCGATATCGAAATGCTTCAAACCATTAGTTTAACATATTTAAAATAATTAAACTTCCTTAACGTATTGAAGTTGATACAAAGCCATGGCGGCATAACGACAGTACATTTGGAAGAATTCCGTAATCTTATATTTAGGTATAAAGTCGATTTTCTTGTATATCGCATTCAGCAATCGATATCGAAATGCTTCAAATCATTAGTTTAACATATTAAAGTTAATAAACCTTCTTTAACGCACTGAAGTCTACATAAAGCCTTAACGGCATAACGGCGGTGCATTTAGAAGAATTCAGTTATCTTATATTTAGGTATAAATTCGATTTTCTTGTATATACACATTTAGTAAGCGATATCGAAATGCTTCAAATCCTTAGTTTAACATATTTAAGTTAATTAACCTTCTTTAACGTATTGAAGTTGATAAAGAGCCATGGCGGCATAACGACAGTACATTTGGAAGAATTCCGTAGTCTTATATTTAGGTATATAGTCGATTTTCTTGTATATATGCATTAAGCAATCGATATCGAAATGCTTCAAATAACTGGTTTAACATATTTAATTTAATAAACCTTCTTTAACGAACTGAAGTTAATATAAAGCCATAACGGCAGTGCATTTAGAAGAAATACGTAATCTTATATTTAGGTATGAATTCGATTTTCTTGTATATACTCATTTAGCAATCGATATCGAAATGCGTCAAATCTTTAGTTCAACATGTTTTAGTTAATAAAGCTTCTTTAACGCCTGAAGTAAACATAAAGCCATGGCGCCATAACGGCAGTGCATGCAGAAGAATTACGTAATCTTATATTTAGGTATAAAGTCGATTTTCTTGTATATGCTCATTTAGCAATCGATATCGAAATGCCTCAAATCATTAGTTTAACATATTTAAGTTAATTAACCCTCTTTATCTTACTGCAGTCCACAAACGCCTTAACGGCATAACGGCAAAGCATTTAGAAGAATTACGTTATCTTATATTTAGGTATAAAGGCGATTTTCTTGTATATATGCATTAAGCAATCGATATCGAAATGCTTCAAATAACTTGTTTAACATATTTAAGTTAATAAACCTTCTTTAACTATCTGAAGTTAACATAAAACCATAACGGTATAACGGCATTGCATTTGGAAGAATTCCGTAATCTTATATTTAGGTATGAAGTCGATTTTCTTGCATATACACATTTAGCAATCGATATCGAAATGCTTTAAATCATTAGTTTAACATATTTAAGTTAATTAACCCTCTTTATCTTACTGAAGTTTACAATTTCGTAATCTTATATTAAGGTATAAAGTCAATTTTGTTGTATATACACATTTAGCAATCGATATCGAAATGCTTCAAATCATTAGTTTAACATATTTAAGCTAATTAACCCTCTCTATCTTACTGAAGTCTACAAACGCCTTAACGGCATAACGGCAAAGCATTTAGAAGAATTCCGTAATCTTATATTTAGGTATAAAGTCGATTTTCTTGTATATACTCATTTAGCAATCGATTTCGAAAATCTTTAAATCATAAGTTTAACATATTTAAGTTAATAAAGCTTCGTAAATGCACCGAAAATAACATAAAGCCATGGCGGCATAACGGCAGTGCATTTAGAAGAATTCCGTTAGCTTATATTTAGGTATATAGTCGATTTTGTTGTATATACACAGTTAGCAATCGATATCTAAATAAAGTTAAGTTAATTCACCTTCTTTAACGTATTGAAGGTAATATAAAGCCATGGCGGCATAGCGGCAGTGCATTTAGAAGAATTCCGTAATTTTATATTTAGGTATAAAATCGATTTTGTTGTATAAACACATTTAGAAATCCATATCGAAATGTTTCAAATCATTAGTTTAACATATTTAAGTTAATTAACCTTCTTAATCTTACTAAAGTCTACAAAAGCCTTAACGGCATAACGGCAGTGCATTTGGAAGAACTCCGTAATCTTATATTTAGGTATATAGTCGATTTTTTTGTAAATACTCATTTAGCAATCGATATCGAAATGCTTCAAATCATTAGTTTAACATATTTAAGTTAATAAACCTTCTTTAACGAACTGAAGTTGGCATAAATCCATGGCGGCATAACGGCAGTGCATTTAGAATAATTCCATAATCTTATATATTTAGGTCTAATGTCGGTTTTCTTGTATATACGCATTTAGCAATCGATATCGAAATGCTTCAAATCATTAGTTTAACATATTTAAGTTAATTAACCTTCTTTATCTTACTGAAGATTACATAAGGCCATAACGGTATAACGGCAGTGCATTTGGGAGAATTTCGTAATTTTATATTTAGGTATAAAGTCGATTTTGTTGTATATACACATTTAGCAATCGATATCGAAATGCCTCAAATCATTAGTTTAACATATTTTAGTTAATTAACCTTCTTTAACATATTGAAGTTGATATAAAGCCATGGCGGCATAACGGCAGTACATTTGGAAGAATTCCGTAATCTAATATTTAGGTATAAAGAAGATTTTCTTGTATATATGCATTTAGCAATCGATTTCGAAAATCTTCAAATCATTAGTTTAACATATTTAAGTTAATAAACCTTTTTTAACGAACAGAAGTTAACATGAAGCCATAACTGCATAACGGCAGTGCATTTAGAAGAATTCCGTAATCTTGTATTTAGGTACAAAGTCGATTTTCTTGTATATACACACATAGCAATCGATATCAAAATGCCTCAAATCATTAGTTTAACATATTTAAGTTAATTAACCCTCTTTATCTTACCGAAGTCTTCAAACGCCTTAGCGGCATAACGGCAATGCATGTAGAAGAAGTCCGTAATCTTATATTTAGGTATAAAGTCGATTTTCTTGTATATACTCATTTAGCAATCGATATCGAAATGCTTCACATCATTAGTTTGACATATTTAAGTTAAAAAACATACTTTAAACCGAAATTAACACAAAGCCATGGCGGCATAACGGCAGTGCATGTAGAAGAAATCCTTAATCTTATATTTAGGTATTAAGTCGAATTTGTTGTATATATGCATTTAGCAATCGATTTCGAAAATCTTTAAATCACTAGTTTAACATTTTTAAGTTAATTAACCCTCTTTGTCTTACTGAAGTCTGCAAACGCATTAACGGCATAGCGACAGTACATTTGCAAGAATTCCGTGAACTTATATTTAGGTAGAAAGTCGATTTTCTTGTATATATGCATTAAGCAATCGATTTCAGAATGCTTCAAATAACTGATGTAACATATCTAAGTTAATAAACCTTCTTAAACGAACTGAAGTTAAAATGAAGGCATAACGGCATAACGGCAGTGCATTTAGAAGAATTCCGTAATCTTATATTTAGGTATAAAGTCGATTTTTTTGTATATACACATTTAGCAATCGATATCGAAATGCTTCAAATCATTAGTTTAACATATTTAAGTTAATTAACCCTCTTTATCTTACTGAAGTCGACAAACGCCTTAACGGCATAACGGCAAAGAATTTAGAAGAATTACGTAAGATTATATTTAGGTATTAAGTCGATTTTCTTGTATATACTCATTTAGCACTCGATATCGAAATGCTTTAAATCATTAGTTTAACATATTTAAGTTAACGAACCTACTTTAACGCACTGAAGTTAACACAAAGCCATGGCGGCATAGCGGCAGTGCATGTAGAAGAAATCCGTAATCTTATATTTAGGTATAAATTCGATTTTTTTGTATATACACATTTAGCAATCGATATCGAAATGCTTCAAATCATTAGTTTAACATATTAAGTTAATAAACATTTTTTAGCTTAATGAGGTCTACATAAAGCCTTAACGGTATAACGGCAGTATATTTAGAAGAACTCCGTATTGTTATCATTTTATATTTAGGTATAAAGTGGATTTTGTTTTATTTACACATTTAGCAGTCGATATCGAAATGCTTCAAACCATTAACCTTCTTTGACGTATTGAAGTTGATACAAACCATGGCGGCATAACGACAGTACATTTGGAAGAATTCCGTAATCTTATATTAGGGTATAAAAACGATTTTCTTGTATATACACATTTAGCAATCGATATCGAAATGCTTCAAATCATTAGTTTAACATATTAAAGTTAATTAACCATCTTTAACGTATTGAAGGTGAAATAAAGCCATGGCGCCATAACGACAGTAATTTGGAAGAATTCCGTAATCTTATATTTAGGTATAACGTCGATTTTCATGTATAAATGCATTTAGAAATTGATATAGAAATGCTTCAAATCATTAGTTTAACATATTTAAGTTAATTAACCATCTTTAACGTATTGAAGGTGAAATAAAGCCATGGCGCCATAACGACAGTAATTTGGAAGAATTCTGTAATCTTATATTTAGGTATAAAGTCGATTTCTTGTATATATGCATTAAGCAATCGATATCGAAATGCTTCAAATAACTGGTTTAACATATTTGAGTTAATAAACCTTCTTTAACTTACTGAAGTTAACATAAGGCCATGGCGGAATAACGGCAGTGCATTTAGAAGAATTCCGTTATCTTATATTTAGGTATAAATTTGACTGTCTTGTATATACTCATTTACCAAGCGATATCAAAGTGCTTCAAACCATTAGTTTAACATATTTAAAATAATTAAACTTCTTTAACGTATTGAAGTTGATACAAAGCCATGGCGGCATAACGACAGTACATTTGGAAGAATTCCGTGATCTTATATTTAGGTATAAAGTCGGTTTTCTTGTATATCGCATTCAGCAATCGATATCGAAATGCTTCAAATCATTAGTTTAACATATTTATGTTAATAAACCTTCTTTAACGCATTGAAGTTGATAAAGAGCCATGGCGGCATAACGACAGTACATTTGGAAGAATTCCGTAGTCTTATATTTAGGTATAGAGTCGATTTTCTTGTATATATGCATTAAGCAATCGATATCGAAATGCTTCAAATAACTGGTTTAACATATTTAAGTTAATTAACCTTATTTAACGAACTGAAGTTAATATAAAGCCATAACGGCATAACGGCAGTGCATTTAGAAGAAATCCGTAATCTTATATTTAGGTATTAAGTCGAATTTGTTGTATATATGCATTTAGCAATCGATTTCGAAAATCTTCAAAACATTAGTTTAACATATTTAAGTAAATTAACCTTCTTTAACGAACAGAAGTTAACATAAAGCCATAACGGCATAACGGCAGTGCATTAGAAGAATTCCGTAAACTTATATTTAGGTAGAAAGACGATTTTCTTGTATATACACATTTAGCAATCGATTTCAAAATGCTTCAAATAACTGGTGTAACATATCTAAGTTAATAAACCTTCTTAAACGAACTGAAGTTAAAATGAAGCCATAACGGCATAACCGCAGTGCATTTAGAAGAATTCCGTAATCTTATATTTAGGTATAAAGTCGATTTTCTTGTATATACTCATTTAGCAATCGATATCGAAATGCTTCAAATCATTAGTTTAACATATTTAAGTTAACGAACCTACTTTAACGCACTGAAGTTAACACAAAGCCATGGCGGCATAACGGCAGTGCATGAAGAAGAATTCCGTAATCTCATATTTAGGTATAATTTCGATTTTTTTGTATATACACATTTAGCAATCGATATCGAAATGCTTCAAATCATTAGTTTAACAAATTTAAGTTAATTAACCTTCTTTAACGTATTGAAGTTGATATAAAGCCATGGCGGCATAACGACAGTACATTTGGAAGAATTCCGTAATCTTATATTTAGGTATAAAGTCGATTTTGTTGTATATATGCATTTAGCAGTCGATTTCGCAAATCTTCAAATCATTAGTTTAACATATTTAAGTTAATTAACCTTCTTTAACGTATTGAAGGTGATATAAAGCCATGGCGACATAACGACAACACATTTGGAAGAATCCCGAAATATTATATTTAGGTATGAAGTCGATTTTCTTGTATATATGCATTAAGCAATCGATATCGAAATGCTTCAAATATTTGGTTTAACATATTTAAGTTAATTAACCTTATTTAACGAACTGAAGTTAATATAAAGCCATAACGACATAACGGCAGTGCATTTAGAAGAAATCCGTAATCTTATATTTAGGTATTAAGTCGAATTTGTTGTATATATGCATTTAGCAATCGATTTCGAAAATCTTCAAATCATTAGTTTAACATATTAAAGTTAATTAACCCTCTTTATCTAACTGAAGTCTGCAAACGCCTTAACGGCATAACGGCAGTGCATTTGAAGCATTCCGTAATCTTATATTTAGGTATAAAGTCGATTTTTTTGTATATATGCATTTAGCAATCGATTTCGAAAATCTTCAAAACATTAGTTTAACATATTTAAGTAAATTAACCTTCTTTAACGAACAGAAGTTAACATAAAGCCATAACGGCATAACGGCAGTGCATTTAGAAGAATTCCGTAAACTTATATTTAGGTAGAAAGACGATTTTCTTGTATATACACATTTAGCAATCGATTTCAAAATGCTTCAAATAACTGGTGTAACATATCTAAGTTAATAAACCTTCTTAAACGAACTGAAGTTAAAATGAAGCCATAACTGCATAACCGCAGTGCATTTAGAAGAATTCCGTAATCTTATATTTAGGTATAAAGTCGATTTTCTTGTATATACTCATTTAGCAATCGATATCGAAATGCTTCAAATCATTAGTTTAACATATTTAAGTTAACGAACCTACTTTAACGCACTGAAGTTAACACAAAGCCAAGGCGGCATAACGGCAGTGCATGAAGAAGAATTCCGTAATCTCATATTTAGGTATAATTTCGATTTTTTTGTATATACACATTTAGCAATCGATATCGAAAGGCTTCAAATCATTAGTTTAACAAATTTAAGTTAATTAACCTTCTTTAACGTATTGAAGTTGATATAAAGCCATGGTGGCATAACGACAGTACATTTGGAAGAATTCCGTAATCTTATATTTAGGTATAAAGTCGATTTTGTTGTATATATGCATTTAGCAGTCGATTTCGCAAATCTTCAAATCATTAGTTTAACATATTTAAGTTAATTAACCTTCTTTAACGTATTGAAGGTGATATAAAGCCATGGCGACATAACGACAGTACATTTGGAAGAATCCCGTAATCTTATATTTAGGTATGAAGTCGATTTTCTTGTATATACACATTTAGCAATCGATATCGAAATGCTTCAAATCATAAGTTTAACATATTTAAGTTAATTAATCCTCTTTGTCTTACTGAAGTGTACAAAAGCCTTAACGGCATAACGGCAGTGCTTTTGGAAGAGCTCCGTAACCTTATATTTAGTTATAAAGTCGATTTTGTTGTATATACGTATTTAGCAATCGATAACGAAATGCCTCAAGTCCTTAGTTTAACATATTTAAGTTAACATATTTAAGTAAACATATTTAAGTTAATTAACCTTCTTTATCTTACTGAAGTTTACATAAAGCCATAACGGCATAACGGCAGTATATTTGGGTGAATTCCGTAATCTTTTATTTACGTATAAAATCGATTTTCTTGTATATACACATTAAGCAATCGATATCGAAATGCTTCAACTCATTAGTTTAACATATTTAAGTTAATAAACCTTCTTTAAAGATCTGAAGTTGGCATAACGGCAGTGGATGTAGAAGAATTCCGTAATCTTATATTTAGGTATATAGTCGATTTTCTTGTATATACACATTGAGCTATCGATATCGTTATGCTTTAAATCATTTGTTTAACATTATAAGTTAATAAACATTTTTTAGCTTACTGAAGTCTACATAAAGCCTTAACGGTATAACGGCAGTGCATTTAGAAGAATTCCGTAATGATAAATTTTTTATTTAGGTATAAAGTCGACTTTCTTGTATTTGCACATTTAGCAATCGATATCGAATTGCTTCAAACCATAAGTTTAACATATTTAAAATAATTAACCTTCTTTAACGTATTGAAGGTGATACAAAGCCATGGCGGCATAACGACAGTACATTTGGAAGAATTCCGTAAACTTATATTTAGGTATAAAGTCGATTTTCTTGTATATACACATTTAGCAATCGATATCGAAATGCTTCAAATCATTAGTTTAACATATTTAAGTTAATTAATCCTCTTTGTCTTACTGAAGTGTACAAAAGCCTTAACGGCATAACGGCAGTGCTTTTGGAAGAGCTCCGTAACCTTATATTTAGTTATAAAGTCGATTTTGTTGTATATACGTATTTAGCAATCGATAACGAAATGCCTCAAGTCATTAGTTTAACATATTTAAGTTAACATATTTAAGTAAACATATTTAAGTTAATTAACCTTCTTTATCTTACTGAAGTTTACATAAAGCCATAACGGCATAACGGCAGTGCATTTGGAAGAATTCCGTAAACTTATACTTAGGTATAAAGTCGAATTTGTTGTATATACACATTAAGCAATCGATATCGAGATGCTCCAACTCATTAGTTTAACATATTTAAGTTAATAAACCTGCTTTAGCGAACTGAGGTTGGCATAAAGCCATGGCGGCATAACGGCAGTGCATTTAGAAGAATTCTCTAATCTTATGTTTTGGTATAAAGTCGATTTTCTTTTATATACACATTTAGCAATCAATAACGAAATGCTTCAAATCATTAGTTTAACATATTTAAGTTAATTAACCTTCTTTATCTTACTGAACTTTACATAAAGCCATAACGGTATAACGGCAGTGCATCTGGAAGAATTCCGTAATCTTATATTAAGGTATAAAGTTGATTTTGTTGTATATACTCATTTAGCAATCGATATCGAAATGCTTCAAATCATTAGTTTAACATATTTAAGTTAATAAACGTTCTTTAACGCTCTGAAGTCTACATAAAGATTTAATGGTATAACGGCAGTGCATTTAGAAGAATTCCGTTATCTTACATTTAGGTATAAATACGATTTTCTTGTATATACACATTTAGCAAGCGATATCGAAATGCCTCAAATCAATTAGTTTAACATACTTAAGTTAATTAACTTTCTTTATCCTACTGAAGTTTACATAAAGCCATAACGGTATAACGGCAGTGCATTTGGAAGAATTCCGTATTCTTGTATTTAGGTAAAAAGTCGTTTTGGTTGTATGTACACATTTAGCAATCGATATCGAGATGCTTCAACTCATTAGCTTAACATATTAAGTTAATAAACCTTCTTTAACGATCTGAATTTGGCATATAGCCACGGCGGTATTACGGCAGTGCATGTAGAAGGATTTCGAAAACTTTTATTAGGTATAAAGTCGATTTTCTTTAATATACAAATTTAGATATCGATATCGAAATGCTTCAAATCATTAGTTTAACATTTTAAATTAATAAACATTTTTTAGCTTACTGAAGTCTACATAAAGCCTTAGCGGTATAACGGCAGTGCATTTAGAAGAATTCCGTTATCTTACATTTAGGTATAAAGTCGATTTTCTTGTATATACACATTTAGCAATCGATATCGAAATGCTTCAAATCATTAGTTTAACATATTTAAGTTAATAAACGTTCTTTAACGCACTGAAGTCTACATAAAGATTTAACGGTATAACGGCAGTGCATTTGGAAGAATTCCGTATTCTTGTATTTAGGTATAAAGTCGATTTGGTTGTATATACACATTTAGCAATCGATATCGAGATGCCTCAACTCATTAGCTTAACATATTTAAGTTAATAAACCTTCTTTACCGATCTGAATTTGGCACATAGCCACGGAGGTATTACGGCAGTGCATGTAGAAGGATTTCGTAATCTTTTATTTAGGTATAAAGTCGATTTTCTTGTATATACACATTTAGCAATCGATATCGAAATGCTCCAACTCATTAGTTTAACATATTTAAGTTAATAAACCTTCTTTAACGAACTGAGGTTGGCATAAAGCCATGGCGGCATAACGGCAGTGCATTTAGAAGACTTCTGTAATCTTATGTTTTGGTATAAATTCGATTTTCTTGTATATACACATTTAGCAATCGATATCGAAATGCTTCAAATCATTAGTTTAACATATTTAAGTTAATAAACGTTCTTTAACGCACTGAAGTCTACATAAAGATTTAACGGTATAACGGCAGTGCATTTAGAAGAATTCCGTTATCTTACATTTAGGTATAAATACAATTATCTTGTATATACACATTTAGCAAGCGATATCGAAATGCCTCAAATCATTAGTTTAACATACTTAGGTTAATTAACTTTCTTTATCCTACTGAAGTTTACATAAAGCCATAACGGTATAACGGCAGTGCATTTGGAAGAATTCCGTATTCTTGTATTTAGGTATAAAGTCGATTTGGTTGTATATACACATTTAGCAATCGATATCGAGATGCTTCAACTCATTAGTTTAACATATTTAAGTTAATTAACCCTCTTTATCTTACTGAAGTCTACCAAAGCATTAACGGCATAACAGCAGTGCATTTAAAAGAATTCCGTTATCTTATATTTAGGTATAAAGTCGACTTTCTTGTATTTACACATTTAGCAATCGATATAGAAATGCTTCAAATCATTAGTTTAACATATTTAAGTTAATTAACTTTCTTTAACGTAACGAAGGTGATATAAAGCCATGGCGGCATAACGACAGTGCATGTAGAAGAATTCCGTAATCTTATATTTAGGTATAATGTCGATTTTTTTGTATATACACATTTTGCAATCGATATCGAAATGCTTCAAATCATTAGTTTAACATATTTAAGTTAATAAAACTTTTTAATGCACTGAAGTCTACATAAAGCCTTAACGGTATAACTGCACTGCAGTTAGAAGAATTCCGTTATCTTATATTTATGTATAAATTTGACTTTCTTGTATATACTCATTTAGCAAGCGATATCAAAATGCTTCAAACCATT
>JAPZAG010003152.1:0-12153 GCA_027475135.1 Bactrocera correcta | reverse complement strand
CGTAATGGTATCCACACTAAGGCTAGAGTTTTTTACACAATTAAATAAAAAATTGAACTAAAATTTGGATTTGATAAGGCATTATGAGAAACTATTCTTATATCTTAGCACTGAATTGTTTAAAGGAACAGTGTGGCAGACTCTACAGCAAATTTTCATTAATGAATAAATCTAAACTAACCAGCATCCGTAAAATTTAATGGGAGACAACACTGTTATTATACTTACTGAAAACCTTTCTCCACTTATTCTCAAATAAGTTGCAAAAAACTTTAAATTTTATTGTTTATTATCGTTTTTTATAATTTAATATCTACAATTTTTTATATCATAGAGTGCACTCAATGTGAAACACCCTTTATATTCCCTCACGTTTTCCTCATATTCCCACTAAGGTTTCAATAAACCGAAGATTAGTTCACACTGCGCAGGTTTTGTTTACATCGCTCAAACAAAATGTCGCTCTCGCTCACAACAATTAGGGCACAAGTAAAGGCAGCAACGCTCACTCCCTTTTTGGCAATATGCTCGCTTGTGGCTTAATTGTTGCAGTCCAGTCGCTTGCTGATGTTCGCAGCGTTTGGAGGTTAAGTGTTTTTTGTGCGGACGGATAGAAAGCGCGTGTGTAAACAACAAGTGAATGAATTTATAGACAAAATTTAACGATTTGTGTTTTGTTTATGGTGAAGCATGAAATTGCTTTTAAAAATGAAAAGCAAAGGCAATAATTGAAGTATGCATGACAGTGAAAAAAATATGTGAAGATATAATACTTTTAAAAAGAAAAAGAAAGTTAACAACAAAACTCAAAATTAGCCGGTTGGATTTGGATAATTGCCTGTCGGCGCAAGTTGTTACCTTACCAGCGTTGAAAATCAAAGAATGTAGGTATTTTGCAAATATTTCGTTTACTGCAGATTAATCCTTCACCACGATATTTATTTACTGAAAACTGGCTCACCTCAATAACTCGTATCTTTAACCTCTTGCAACATCTTTTTCATCTAACGGTTGTATGTATCAGCGAAAACTAATCGAGAAAGATGTACAAGACTTGTAGTTGAAGTCCGGATCTGTCTTTCCGTGCGTCCGTCCGTCTGTGCAAGCTGTAACTTTAGTAAAAAATTAGATCTTCTTCTTCTTCTTTACTGGCGTAGGCACCGCTTACGCGATTATAGCCGAGTCAATAACAGCGCGCCACTCGTTTCTTCTCCTCGCTACGTGGCGCCAATTGGATATTCCAAGCGAAGCCAGGTCCTTCTCCACTTGGTCCTTCCAACGGAGTGGAGGTCTTCCTCTTCCTCTGCTTCCTGCGGCGGGTACTGCGTCGAATACTTTCAGAGCTGGAGTATTTTCATCCATCCGGACAACATGACCTAGCCAGCGTAGCCGCTGTCTTTTAATTCGCTGAACTATGTCAATGTCGTCGTATATCTCGTACAGCTCATCGTTCCATCGAATGCGATATTCGCCGTGGCCAACGCGCAAAGGACCATAAATCTTTCGCAGAACCTTTCTCTCGAAAACTCTTAGGTTCGACTCATCGGTTGTTGTCATCGTCCAGGCCTCTGCACCGTATAGCAGGACGGGAATTATGAGCGACTTATAGAGTTTAGTTTTTGTTCGTCGAGAGAGGACTTTACTTTTCAATTGCCTACTCAGTCCGAAGTAGCACCTGTTGGCAAGAGTAATCCTGCGTTGGATTTCCAGGCTGACATTGTTGGTGGTGTTTAAGCTGGTTCCAAGATAGACGAAATTATCTACAACTTCGAAGTTATGACTGTCAACAGTGACGTGGGAGCCAAGTCGCGAGTGCGACGACTGTTTGTTTGATGACAGGAGATATTTCGTCTTGCCCTCGTTCACTGCCAGACCCACTTGTGTTGCTTCCTTGTTAAGTCTGGAGAAAGCAGAACTAACGGCGCGGGTGTTGAGGCCGATTATATCAATATCATCGGCATACGCTAGTAGCTGTACACTCTTATAGAAGATTGTACCTGCTCGATTCAGTTCTGCAGCTCGAATAATTTTCTCCAGAAGAAGATTGAAAAAGTCGCACGATAGGGAGTCGCCTTGTCTGAAACCTCGTTTGGTATCGAACGGCTCTGAGAGGTCCTTCCCGATCCTGACGGAGCTTTGAGTTTTGCTCAGCGTCAGTTTACACAGCCGAATTAGTTTTGCGGGGATACCAAATTCAGACATCGCGGCATAAAGGCAGCTCCTTTTCGCGCTGTCGAAAGCAGCTTTGAAATCGACGAAGAGGTGGTGTGTGTCGATTCTCCTTTCACGGGTCTTTTCCAAGATTTGGCGCATCGTGAATATCTGGTCGGTTGTTGATTTGCCAGGTCTAAAGCCACACTGATAAGGTCCAATCAGTTTGTTGACGGTGGGCTTTAATCTTTCACACAATACGCTCGACAGAACCTTATATGCGATGTTGAGGAGGCTAATCCCACGGTAGTTGGCGCAGATTGTGGGTCTCCTTTTTTATGTATTGGGCATAGCACACTTAAATTCCAATCGTTGGGCATGCTTTCGTCCGTCCATATTTTACAAAGAAGCTGATGCATGCTCCTTACCAGTTCTTCGCCGCCGTGTTTGAATAGTTGGGCCCGGCAATCCGTCGGCCCCTGCGGCTTTGTTGTTCTTCAGGCGGGCAATTGCTATTCGAACCTCTTCATGGTCGGGCAATGGAACGTCTGCTCCATCGTCATCGATTGGGGAATCGGGTTCGCCTTCTCCTGGCGTTGTACGTTCACTGCCATTCAGCAGGCTGGAGAAGTGTTCCCTCCATAATTTAAGTATGCTTTGGGCATCGGTGACTAGATCACCTTTGGGGGTTCTACAAGAGTATGCTCCGGTCTTGAAACCTTCTGTAAGCCGCCGCATCTTTTCGTAGAATTTTCGAGCATTACCCCTGTCGGCCAGCTTATCAAGCTCTTCGTACTCACGCATTTCGGCCTCTTTCTTTTTCTGTCTACAAATGCGTCTCGCTTCCCTCTTCAACTCTCGATATCTATCCCATCCCGCACGTGTTGTGGTCGATCGTAACGTTGCGAGGTAGGCAGCCTGTTTTCTCTCCGCTGCGACACGGCACTCCTCGTCGTACCAGCTGTTCTTTTGCACTTTCCGAAAACCAATGGTTTCGGTTGCAGCTGTACGTAAGGAGTTTGAGATGCCATCCCACAGTTCCCTTATACCGAGTTGTTGACGAGTGCTCTCAGAGAGCAGGAGTGCAAGCCGAGTAGAAAAACGTTCGGCTGTCTGTTGTGATTGCAGCTTCTCGACGTCGAACTTTCCTTGTGTTTGTTGGTGTGCGGTTTTTGCTGCACAGCGGCGGGTGCGAATTTTGGCTGCAACAATATAGTGGTCCGAGTCGATGTTAGGACCTCGGAGCGCACGCACATCTAAAACACTGGAGACGTGTCTTCCGTCTATCACAACATGATCGATCTGGTTGGTGGTTTTTCGATCCGGAGACTGCCAGGTAGCTTGATGAATCTTCTTATGCTGGAATCTAGTACTACAGATAACCATATTTGGGGCCCCGGCGAAGTCGATCAGCCTCAACCCATTTGGGGATGTTTCCTCGTGGAGGCTGAATTTACCGACCGTAGTGCCAAAGATACCTTCCTTGCCCACCCTGGCGTTAAAGTCGCCAAGCACGATTTTGACATCGTGGCGGGGGCATCTCTCATAAGTGCGCTCCAAGCACTCATAAAAGGCATCTTTGGTCACATCGTCCTTCTCTTCCGTCGGGGCGTGGGCGCAAATCAGCGATATGTTGAAGAACCTCGCTTTGATGCGAATTGTGGCTAGACGTTCATTCATAGGAGTGAATGATAGTACTCGGCGACGGAGTCTCTCCCCCACCACGAATCCAACACCAAACTTGCGCTCCTTTATATGGCCACTGTAGTAAATGCCACAAGGACCTACTTGTCTCTGTCCTTGTCCCGTCCATCGCATTTCTTGGACGGCGGTGATGTCAGCCTTTATCTTTACAAGGACATCTACCAGCTGGGCAGCGGCACCTTCCCAATTAAGGGACCGGACATTCCAGGTGCATGCCCTCAAATCATAGTCCTTATTTCGTTTGCCATGGTCGTCATCAAAAGGGGGGGCTCTCATCCGAGGCTGTTTATGGTTTTTCATTGGGGGTGTTTTTTTACGTGGCGGGTCCCAAACCCAGCGCACAACCCTATGCAGGGGTGTTTCGCCTTCTCACTTTAGCTCGCCTTCAAACGGATGTTCTTAGGCTACCCAGAGGATACTTGTTCAAAGACCGGAAGTCGTGAGCTGCTTGAGTCATATGTAAAAGAATCGTTTCTGGCCACTCCCAAGTGAATGGCGATCAGAGAACTTTCCTCACTTGCGTGAACTTCTACACATGACCCCATCCTCCAAATTAGAATATTTTCATGAAAATTAGGTATACGCGTTCCATGGCAAAAAAATTAACTTGAAGATGGGCGTAATCGGACCACTGTCACGCCCACAAACCGTCATTGTGCCGAACACCTACTTATAACGTGCCAAAACTAAGCACTAAATTGAGATATAGAACTCTAACTTGGTAAAAGAATAGCAGTGGCTAGTCGATCTGAGCAACTTCTTCTGACATTGCATTATTGTCTTGACAGACGAACAGAGCCAAATCGACTCAGATCATCATGCTCATCATTTATTCATTGCTTTATAAAAAGTGTTACAGTGTTCGTTAAAATGTGGAGTCACCTAGACGGCAACTTCAGATTACCCCCCTCGTAGAAGCCCCCCTCCCTATTTGCGAAGAACTCGGACAACCACTTTTCACAAGCCTCTTTTGAGTCATCAACGGAGTGTGTGGTCTGGCGTTGTCCTGGTGGAATACTACTCCCTTCCTGTTGGCCAATTCTGGACGCTTCTGGTCGATCGTCTGCTTCAAGCGCTCCAGCTGTTCGCAGTAGATGGTAGAATTAAGCCTCTAGCCATATGGAAGCAGCTCATATTGCGCGATTTCCTTTCAATTCCACCAAACACGCATCAAAACCTTCCTGGCTGTCAATTCCGCCTTGGCCACTGTTTGGAACGATTCACAGGCCTTCGATTATGACCTTTTTCGCTTGATATTGTTGTTTGTGATCCTTTTATCATTGCCAGTCACCATTCGCTTCAAAAATGGGTCAAGTTCGTTCCTTTTCAGCAGCATATCGCAGTCCAGAAAGTTTTTTGTGTCAAATCATGCGGCACCCAAACATCAAGCTTTTTTGCATATCCAGCCTTCTGCAGAGGATTTAAAATGGTTTGGTGACTAACGTCCATTTTCTGGGAGATGTCACGAGGTGTCACATACCGGTCAAACTCGATGTTTTCCATGATTTGATCGGTAGTCGTCGTGACAGGTCTTCCGCTGGCTTATCCATGGTGTCGTTTTCACCCACTCTGAATCGTCGAAGCCATTCCTCTGCAGTTCAAAGTGTTAGAGTACACTCCCCTTAACCACCATTAATCTCACGAAACGTTTCTCTAGCGGATTTCCTTAACGAAGGAAAACTTTAAATTAGCACGAATTTCGGCGTTAGTGAACTCCATGTTTACACGTCGGACGCAATATCCAAACTAATCATGCATAGCGTTTTTTTGTAGGTTATGTCAAAACCTTTCAAATATTTATAATATTGCTTTATATATAGTCGCGAAATTCAAAAATTAAAAAGGCGAAACGGAGATATTGGACAACTGGATATATATTTCGAAGCAAAATAATCTTAGTCCTCTGATCAAATTCGTACTATTAATAGTTAAAAAGAACTCTGAAATGGAAGCGCTCTTTAAATTTTTGCCACTAAAACTCAAATTCATTATAACTTTAAGCCAGAAAATTAATTTGGTAGGATTAACAGTATTACCAATTGCCATAACAACTCTCTACACACAGTCGAACGACTTTTCGTTGAAAGAAAGTTTCTCGAGGCGTAACTTCAGGTAACCTTTCGGCGAATGTTAATTTTTTTTTTATTTGCTTAAGACCCGTAAATGCGTACACACATGCAATAAAAAACTTTTGTGCACCGATTTTCATATTTACGAACAGCCAAATAAACCAAAAATATGCGTGTGCCAAGTCAACATATAAACACCCTTAAGCGTCGCGTATATTACCGTTAACTTTCTGGTAAAATAACGGCAAAATTGAATTGCTTCAGGTGTTTGTGATGTGTCAGTGTGTGTGTGTCGCCTTCTTAAGGCGCTTACCGAATGCCTGCCACGGCGGAAGAATCCCCAAATTCAACGACAAATCCAATCTTGTGGCTGTTGAGTCGTCTGCCGCGGCTTAAATAAATAATGAGCTCAGCTGCAAGTAGGCGCCGCTGGAGAGCACCACATTCACGCGCGACAATTAAATAATTTATATATGTTTATCTTGTACAAGCTGCATTTCTTCTGTCTCCAATGTCTGAGTGAAGATTCTACTCAAAACATTCTGCAGCCATTGACCTCGACTTTTAATGAGCTGACGCCCTGTGATTTTTCAATGTCGAGGTTAAGAGTGATTTTAATTGCATTCTGTTAATTTTTGAAAATTTGTGAAAAGTTAGATTAAAAGTCTGATATACGAGGGAGATGGCTACATACATATGTAGATATGTGATTAGCGCTGATAGCGTCATTTTGATATATTCTTAAATGATATACTAAGATATCTTGTTATCACGTTCCTCTGTGATGTTCGAACCATTTGGTACCCTCAATGAAACTACTTATCTCCGTCATTTTTTTTTGTTTGCATACATTCCAAGTGTGGTATCAGATGGATTACAAAACTTCGCTGCATAATTTGTGATAAAGCTGAGAGGAAGTAAAGAACCGTTTCCTTGCTTCCTTCTAGTTTGCACCTACGTGACGTAATTTTTGTGGGACATTCCAATTTTTAACGCATGTTTTCCAAATTTGGGAGTTGTAAACGTATATATACTCTTCCTGGACCTATGTAATAAGTCCATGGTTTTTGTTTTGCCTCGGTATCGTCTAGAGCAAATCCTTACTTAGACAATTTTTCTGCTTTTTCGTTGCCTAAAATGTTCTTATGACCGGAAACACAAACTATAGATAAGTCGAGTTGACCTGTCAGTGAGCTTTACGAATTCCTTTCCTTGTTTTCTAAGCTAGAGTTAAACTTTGGGGACAACAAACCAAGGAAACCTGGCTCTTTCTCTAAATGGTTGCCTTTTGTATCCTCCCGATTGTGGAAAATAGAGCTTTACCGACCTTCTCTATGCCCAGTACTTCCGCTTGAATGATGCTATCTGGGTTAAGTAGACGATAATATAAAGAAATCCAATTTGCGACAGTTCTGGTATGACCGGACACCCAAACAAGTCCAATACAGAAAAGCTTGATGCTATCATTAATGAGGCCGATTTCTCCTTGACTCTCTGCCCTTCAAAGTAGCACATCTAATGTTGCCCTCATAGCAGCCTCCTCCGCTTGAAGTGGTCTGTTTGACTGAAGCTAGAGTTGATCGAAAGCTACAAATAGAACACTTAACTTCGATGGATCCGTATAAAACTTCACTGCACTTCTTCTTCAACGGCTCCGCCCCGTCCACAAACCCCTCAAAAGTGTGTGAGCAGAGAAGAAACCAGCAGGAGAAGGTTCAATGGCACAGTGATCAATCATATAACCAGCTTCCCTAAGTGTAACAATAGCATCATCGGTGACTTGGACAAGGAGAGTAGCGCAGATTTCGGCAGGACTTCAATTATGGAAGCTGAAAAGACTTGCTAATAATACTTGGGGTCAAACTGGAACTCACACCGTTTTATATATTAATCATTTAAACAGAAAAGTATACCATTCTACTCACGATAGCAAACGGATATTGAAGAAGGAGTCTTGGACTCAACAATCGGAAGCCTTAGACGAACAGACACCACCGACTCTTCTTCCAAGTTACCGCATTACTAAACTGATGAACTTCGCAAATAAATGGAAACTAAATACTAAAGGTTAACACTATTCAGTGGCAAGTTTATGGCTCGCAAGATATTGGTACAGATGTCACAGAATAGGATATTTTTCGAGCATATTTCAAGCAAAGCACTTAGCTGTAATTTGGGTCTGTAGAGATAAACCACCAACGGCATACGGCACTAAAAGCGATCTCATAATGGCTGAACTGCCTATTTATTGGCAAGCATATTGTATGTACATCATCTGGGAGCGATATTAAAAGCAAAGCCAGCAATAAATTGACAGATGAGCAAAGAGGAAAGAGATGCCAGAGAAATATATCGACAGCAAGCAACAGGGAGTACGAAGCTACTAATATGTGGTTACAAACTAACAATGAGACAAAGACTGTCTCGTCGCCATGTACGCAGAGCCTTGAATTTCAAGAAGCACATATACAATCTAAGCGCAGCAATCTACAGGCACACGTCTAAGGCTTTTGGATCCATATATACGAAAAGGCAAGTTCCTTGAATTTTTCTCAGTGCTGGGTCTTAATGAACACGTGTCTTATAGGGGAGATCAAAAGAGACCTTTGGCAGCAGTGCAAAACCTCAATTAAATTCTATTCTAATTTCATAAAAATATTCAATTATGTCTTTAAAAGTTTTTTAAATTAAAATTCAGAGTTGCCACCCGGGCAACTCTCTTCAAACTTAATTCTCTACCGTTACAGTTTGATATCTGTACAAACTTCACTGTTTTAATTTATTTTTATTTAAAATTTTTTAATCAGGTGGCAACCTCACATTCTTTTGTCTGCTCAACAAATTTTTAGAATTAAAAAAATTATCCAAACCTTTACATCATTTTTTACCATGTGACGTACTGTATTTTGATAGTGTGACGAGATTTTGTTGCGCCACACAATTTCGTTGCACTCGAAAATTTATTTTTCCAAATTTCTGCTTAAATAACTTAACTTCAAATGCTAAAATTTTACAAGTATTTACATTCACATCGGCATCTTTTACGACTTGCCAACCAACAAACAACAAAACCAAGAACAACAATGAACACTAATAACTGTAGTAAAATGGCAACCAGCCAAAAAACATGAAAGAAACAGCTGCGATGAAAATTATGCTTAATGCAATTTGGCATTTTTTTCCATGCCCAACAACAACAACAATAGCAGCAACAATGTGCATTCCAACTTCGGACAACCGCGAAAAAGCGCGCACACAAAAGTTATCAACAAGTTTTCTTCTGCAAACTATTCGACGCTGCAGTTGGTTAGTGGCACAATGAAATGCGTTGTAAAAATGACGCCTAAAAATTTGGGTGGGTTCGATACCTTTCCTCTCCGCCAGGTATTCGCAACATACTTTTTCGCAATACTGTAAAATAACTTTTTTCGTTCGCAGTGTTATTGTTACTATTGCCATGTTATTGCCATTTCATTTCTGAGCAGTTGTGGGCAAAAGTTTGTGGCGCTTTCAGGCAACGGTTAAAGCTCCGCATTGCATGGGCGGCAAGCAGCTCGAGGGCAGGGATTTTATGGGCGGTTCGTGCTCTATATTTTCAGATATACAGGTGTGTGAGTACACATACTTGTAATGCTTATATAATATATGTACATTTATGTAGTTTAATGCTCACAATTTGTACTGCTAAGCGCGCTGGTGGCGTTTTGCTGCTTCACGTGGTCTTGAGCGGGCGAAAATAATGCCGTACGAAAATTAAAAGTACGAAAAGCGGTCGTAATGAGTAATTTAAAACTTGTTGCATTCCAATTTGTTGTACATTAATTTTAACTAGAATTTCTTTGTGCAGCGAACAATAAAATATTTTCCTGATGTTGACATAATTGAGAGGGCGAACAGTTGTAACTTTGCAGACGCTTTAAATTGGTCGCTTTCAAAATTGTTGGTTGACCATATTTTATTCTTTATTGCACGAAACTTGCGTGAAATACCGTTAGTGCATTAACACATATATTCTTAAAAAAAATTTTTACTATATTTTTTCATATTAATTTTTTAAGTTAAAATTTTTTGAAATATAATTTTTGTCAAATAATTTTTTTTTCTATTTAAAATTTTTTTTTTTTTCAAATTAGTTTTTTTGTTTTCCTTGAAATTTAATTTGAAAAAATATGTTTAATACATATTTAATACATATTTCCCACAAAATGTTTTAAACTGACTTCATTTTAATTTTTAAGAGTTTTTCAAATGACATTTTTATCAAATTAAAATTTGTTTTAAAATTAAATTTTTTAATTAATTTTTTTTCAATATCCCTTATTTCAAATAAAATTTTGTTTTCTAATTTTTTTTGTTTTTAATTTCAATTTTTGTTTTAAATTAAATTTTTAGGTAATTTAAATTACTTAAAAAAGCATTTTTCACCATTTGTTTTCAATTTAATTTTTTTAATTTCGCAAAATGTTTTTTTTTTTTTATTATTTCATTTAAATTTTTTTCACAAATGAAAAATAAGTAATTTCACGAAGATAAATTTCAAGTTAAACTATTATGCTTCTATTGCGATAATTTCATTTTTTAAATAATTTTTTAATAAAAAAATTTCTTATACACTCATTCCTATAAGTAAGTTTACTTTATGTGCCTCTAGAAAACTTGCAATACATTTAAGATAACTCAAAACAAATAAAAAATTTGCTGATAACGTTAACCCTTTAGTATCTTTAATTTTATTTTGATTTTGATAATTTTTTCAAATTTAGAATCTAATGAAATATTTGCACTCTGTGGAAAATCTATTTTAAATTAATGACACAGCCAACTAGAAGGTTAAAATTTTGTATGGAATGTTCTATTATCACGATTGTAATTTTTCTGAGAGTCTTAAAAATGCATGTTTTAAATTAGGGTAGAATTTAAAATAGAAAGTTGAAATTTTTAATATAATTTTTTGTCAAAAATAATTCAACTTTTCTAAACCAAGCGAACAATATCTATTTTTTTTTTTCGAACATCTGTGTTTTTTGTGAAGGTCAAAAATTTATTCTGGATTATTTATCATAAAATCTTAAATGTTCAGTAATGTTTAAAAATCGTTTCACAACTAATTTCTTTCAACATTCTAACCCCTATGTAGGTCACTTTTATGATTGCCAATTTTTTCATTCATGTATTTGTTTAAAAAATCGCCAAAAAGTTGTCTCAATCCTTAGGTTCTTCAAATTATTTTTCAAAATCGCGAAATAGCTTTTCTAAAAAAGTCAAAATATCTTTTAACTATTAAATATATATGATATTGTATAATTTATGGATATACATACCAGTTTACTGGATGCTACAATAAAGTTCTTTAATTATTAAAATGTGGCAACTCAATTTGACATTTTTGCAATTTGCAAACTTTTGTTGGAACTCTCGTTTGATAACGATATTCAATAAATGTATAAGCCAACTGATCAAATTTGAACCGGTCTGGCATGACACACTTCGTACCCAAAACACTAACCAAAAGTTGTTGAGTCAATATATAGGAGATGTTGAGATACTTCTCTACTAGGTAGGTAGGTAGGAGTGCAGCCCTATCGGGCTCAATTAGCACTGATGTGCCATTTTGATACACTATTCGTAGAACCTCCTGTATCTGCTGTTACGTTCCACCCTCTCTTTCAAACCATTTTGAGGTTTCGATGAAACTACTTATGTCCGATATGCTTTTGGTGGAAATCCATTCAAGGTTTGGTGCTTGGTGGATTCCGAGTGTTTTGTGTCGTATCTGTGCCAGAGCCGGGCATTCGCAGAGAAAGTGGAGGATTGTTTCCTTGTTCCCTGCTACTCCGCAGCTTCGGCAGATGTCGTTGTAGGGCATACCCATTTTGGACGCATGTACCCCAAATGGCCAGTGCCCTGTTGTAGTAGCTGTTATTCTGTAAATACTTTTTCTTGACCTATTTAATAGGTCGTCGGTTCTTTTCCTGTTGTATGTTAGCCATAATTGTTTAGTTATGACGCATTTTGTACTGTTTTTCCACCTGTTGTTTGCAATTTGTTGAAATTGTTTATTGATCACTCTTTTGATCGATCCTAGCGGGCTCGGTATGAGCTCCGCCTCGGATTCATTGAGGAAAGCTCCTGCCTTTGCCAACTCATCTGCTTTTTCGTTACCGAAAATGTTCCTGTGGCCGGGAACCCAGATCAAGTTTAGCTGGAGCTTGTCTTTTATTGTACTTAG
>JAPZAG010003151.1:0-12154 GCA_027475135.1 Bactrocera correcta | reverse complement strand
GTTTTTTATTATTCTGTTCGCTTTGGTTATAATAATGAGTTATGAAGTGAAATATGTGTATAATACACGATTACGTTCTAGAAACATCAGTGCAGATTTGTATGATCGCTTAACATCAGCATTGGTAAATGACATTCAAAATGAAAATAATGATGTTGTGTGTGAAGAAGTGCATACATTCGAAAGCGAAGACGATGATAAAGATGTCGATTATGTGCCACTTGAAGATGCATCGGATATTGAAAATGAAATCGAAATCGAGCCGAATGAAATATTAGATAGGGACGAAGAGGAAGTAATCGGTGGTGTAGAAGAAGAAGAGCGTGAAACTCCAGCTGCTAGTGAAACTTCATACTACGGTAAAGATGGGACAGAATGGAAAAAAGAGCCTAATGAAGCAATTCGTACTCGTGCACACAATATTATGCGCTTTAGGCCTGGACCGAAGCAACAAAACTCTGTTCCCATTGAGGTATTCAAACAGTTTTTTACTACCATTATTTCATTCATTATCATCAGTCAAACAAATCGTTATGGAAGAGACCATTTTGCAAAATGGAATGCAGAAAATCTAATCTCAAAACCTAAAGTTTGGGTGGATTTCACTAGCACCGAACTTGATGCATTTATTGGCATTCTTACTGCCTCTGGTGTAACGCACAATAATGTGCAGTTTACACCACTTCTGTGGCAAACAGATTCTCTTCCCATCTTTCGAGCGGCGATGCTACTCAAACGATTCAAGTATTGACGCGATATATCCGTTTCGATGATGGCCGCATCCGTTCATTCCGACTAAAATCTGATAAGGCTGCCGCAATTCGCGATATATGGAATTTTTTAAATGAAAACCTCGCCAGAAACTATGAGCCGTATGAAAATGTAATGATTGATGAGCAATTGTTTTCCATACCATCAAAACCAGCCAAATACGGTGGGCATGTGACTCACAAACAAAATACCCTTTGCAAGGTATATTGTACACGGGAAAAAAGGATGGCGGAGAGCGGGAAGTGAGCCAAGTAGAAAATGTATTGCTCAAACTTATGAAACGGTACGAAAACACCGGCGGAACAATAGTAGCTGACAACTTTTTCACAACACTGACAGGAGCCAAACGATTGGCTACCATTGGACTTGCTTTCGTCGGTACTATTCGCGCCAATAAGAAGTGTTTAGTTCGGGTTTCACGATAATCTCGTTTCGATTTGTAGCTATGTTCCGAAAAAGTACAAGGCAGTCAATTTGATTTCAACCCTGCACAACACAAAGGATTGTGAAGGTAAAGCCAAAAAACCAGAAGCAATTTTATTTTATAATTCAACAAAGGCTGGCGTTGACTGCATGGATCAGATGGTTACCCATTACACTATAAAACAGCCAACGAAACGATGGACATTTGCCGTCTTTGCAACTTGTTGGATGTGATGGGATCGGCTGCTTAGTTTGCAACGAAATCGACCATCTAGATAAAAAGGATGCACGACGCACTTTTCTTTACAATTTATCAAAAACACTGGCAACGTCCAATATCGAAAATCGTATGAACAATCCCAATGTCATCAAACATCTATCTTGTCGTTTGGCTTTTGAATCCTTCTTCGGTCGTTCACTCAACATCTCATCACGATTAGTAGCTTCAACATCAAAAGGTGCTGACACACTCAAAGGAAGGAGAGATTGCAGACTTTGTTTGCAAAAAAAGAAATAAATTGCGTCGTAAAACTCGATTTTTCTGTTCTAAATGTTCAAATCCAGTTTGTCAACATTGAAAATTGATTACATATGTTTTTTTGTATTCCTCAAAACCCATCATCATAAAATCAATTGAAAAATCGCTCAAAAATGATTCAAATGCTCCTAAATAAATCAAAAAATGGACGAAAAGATATGCGTTGTATTTCATTTTAAAAGCCGCTTAGTTTCATTTTTCTTTTTTAGGTTGTTCAGAGTATACCTAGGCTGCTATATATATTTCTGGACTAGGCAACACTGAGTGTTGCCAGGTGCAATCTGACATTTCCATTTGAAAGTTTTACATTTTTTAGCATAACTTCACTCAGAACGTTTTGTCATTTAATCGTGAATTGTTTTATTTACAGGGAATTAAAAAATTCATCTCGGCCAAAGAATGGAATTAACTCGTGAACATTTTCGTGCAATCATTTTTCACAACTTTCGACGTGGATTATCACGACAAGAGTGCATCGATGAACTAAAATCTTTGTATGGCTATGAAGCACCATCCTATAGCACTGTGAAAAACTGTTACAACGAATTCAATCGTGGCCGACACTCGCTGAAAGACGAATTCCGTGAAGGTCGTCCAAAAACAGCCGTTGTGCCAGAAAACATCGATGCCGTACGTGAACTGATAATGTAAGACCGTCATGTAACATACCTTCAGATAGAGGAATGTCTATGCATTTCTCCACCAGCATACATACGATATTGCATGAACACCTGGCCGTAAAAAAGGTTTGTTCTCGTTGGATCCCGCACAATTTGACAATCGTTTAAAAAAAAGGCTCGTGTGGATTGGAGTAAAGAAATGCTGGAAAAATACGATCGCGGTGCTTCAAAAAACGTTTATAAGATCGTCACAGGTGACGAATCATGGATCTATGCGTATGAGCCCGAAACAAAACAGCAATCGACCGTGTGGGTCTTCCAAGAAGAGCCAAATCCAACGAAAGTTGTTCGTGGAAGAAGCACTTCGAATGAAATAGTCGCCTGTTTCTTCGGCAAAACTGGTCATGTGGCGACTGTTCCGCTTGAGCAACGTAGGACGGTCAATTCTGAGTGGTACACCACCATTTTTTTGCCTGAAGTCTTGGGAGAAGTTCGAAAAACGAACAAGAGAAGACGAATCATTGAGCACCATGACAATGCGAGCTCTCACACATCGGCTCAAACTAGCGCCTTTTTGACCGGCCAAAACGTCAAATTGATGGGTCATCCGCCGTACAGCCCTGACTTGGCACCCCATGACTCTGTTTATTCCCACACATTAAGAAAATAATGCGTGGTCAACTATTTTAGTCGCCAGAAAATGCTGTTGAAGCATTCAAAACCCATGTTTTGGAGGTGTCTCAATCTGAGTGGAAAAAGTGCTTCGAAAATTGGTTTGAGCGCATGCAAAAGTGTATAAATCTTGATGGAGAATATTTTGAAAAACAATAAAACCATTTTCGTTTATAAATATTCCTAGTTTCATTATTAGGCCAGAAATATATATAGCAGCCCTCGTACCCAAACCAAATCGAGAAGTAAGAAGTTTCGAAAATGTATCTATACGTTGTATTTGTTTGTACCATATAATCGTAATGTAAAGAAAAATACAGTTATTTTATCAAAATCTGATTCTGTTCTTTAATAAAGTTGCTATCAAATTCAACAATTATAGCAAACTTCTTCTGTAGTATTCCAGTGCGAGTTGCATTTTACTTCCTTTTATTGCCACTAAATTCCTCTCCAACGAGAAATCTCACAAGATCTGGGAACAAGCTAAAGTGGTTGGTGCTTAATCTACAGATAATGGATGACGCTGAGCAATTCGAAATAATTTAAAATTACATTAATGAAGAGGTCATAAAACATCCACTTTCTCTGAGTTTTTTTTACGATACCTCAAATGCGTTCTTCTTATCTCTTCAGAGTTCAGCTGTCTGAACCAACTTCTTTTGGATTGGCCCATTGGGTTCATGGTCTTCGGTACTCAAAAGGCTTGTACGAAAGTTTTCTAATCCGCTTCGGTTGGAACAGAATAGGCATACGTACATATGCATGTGTTATTTCTCATCTAATTTCGAACCGATTTCTTACATTTCCGATTCTCTAAAAGTTTCACCTATTCATACAATATAAGCTCCTGAACTTTATATCTTCATCTAGAATTTGTAAGGCAAATTGACTGACAAACGAGTATACAGTTACATGTGCTCATTTTTTAACGATGTTCACACTTTCAAAAGCTAGATTCCGTTAGCATACGGTATGCTCATTAACCCATTGTGCGCCACTTCGTAACAGCGCATGCCATCAAAGCTTTGCCTCGCTCGGCGCTAGTGTCGAAGCCGCACACTTCCAAGCTATTTCGCAACGACGGCGCCGACAACTGAGCAAGAAAGAAGTAGTCATTACTGCTCGCAACAGCAAAGGATATAATCACAATTTCAAACGCGCAAGCTGCGAGTGTGTTGAGTAATAGCCAAGTAGAGCGTGTATAAAAAGCGGCCAAATGAGAAGAAGCGCGCGCGAGTTGTGATTATTATAAGAAAATAGTTGCTTTTACTCGTATAATTTTAATGTTGCTCCTCGCTGGATGTTGCTGCTTACTTACTGTCCATAATGTTGGTTGTTTTTGTTGTTGCCTGTATAGCAACATTAGCGGAAAAGTGCATAATTTAAAGAATATTTAGGCCAAACGAAGGAAGCGCAATTTGCAATTATATCCGAGTGCCGGGCGAGCGGAGCTTAGCTGCCAGCGGGGGTGGGAGAGGGTCGGAGGAGTGCTTCTGATGTGTGCTGCTTACACATTGTCTGGGCGGGTGTGATGCGATTGGCTTAAATTGGGTATTACATAATGACTGACACGGCCATTAATATTTGTTGCTGGCGATAATTTGCTCTAAATTTTTTGTTGTTGTTGCTGTGCATTCGCTCTCGTAGCTTGTTAGCTTATTTGCCGCCACTAACTTTATAATGTAGTTTATTTTCCATTCTGCAGTGTACTTGGTAATGCTGCCAGCTGTTGGTATTGTAATGGCTGTTGTTGCCGACGCAGTAATTGAGTGCTGTTGAAGTGTTGCATTTTACCGAATTCCCTGTTATTTGCTTTTCGTAGATTTTCGCCACTTTAGGGCCATTAAAATTTTGGCTCTAGTTTGCAGAAGCCAATTGTTTGCTCTACTTTACGGCTTTTCGATTCATGTGTGTGTGTGTGTATATGAAGCTCCTGTAGAGGATTTAATTGGCCCATTAGGACTTAAGGTGGACTTATGTAACTCATTTCATTGTTGTGAAGCTTTATTTATAATTTTATTTGACTAAATTAATTATAGTTAACTACTTTTTTATACCGCGTGGACTGATCAAGAGATCTTACCTCGAATACCATCCAAGTTTCATTATATTTCATCTAATCATTATTGAATTATTGACATCAAAATAATGCTATTTTTGATAACAATAAAAAAGTAAGTTTCCTTTTTTGATGAAATCATACCAGCTGATAAGTTAGATCAATTGCCGAATGTCGTCTTAACCATACAAACACAAATGATACACTCTGGTCAGAAAGCTCTTGACAGACAACGTAATTCGGGAGTTATTGAAGATAACTCCGTTGCTAACTCCCATTTAATCCTCAAAGTTTTTGAGAGTTAGCTACATTTTCGTTAGCAACGTTCTTAAAAATGGGAAACTTTAATCTATAGTATATGAAAAAACAAAAAAAAAATTAACTTCGGTTGCAACGAAACTAATATACCCTTCACAGGTTCATTTCCTTTAGTAGATATGTGTTTAAATAAATCTATGGAAGCTTTATGCAATAGTAACCGATTGTGAACAATTTTTCCGGAAGTTACAATATTTCTATGAACAATAACTTCTACAAAATTTCGTGAAGATATATCATCAATTGAGAAAGCTTCCCATGCAAGCCCTTGATTACGATCGTTCGGTAAAAGTTTAAGTGAGCCGATCTTAGCAACTTTTTCCGATATTATAATATTTCTATGAACAATAACTCATACCAAATTTCTTGACTATATCTTGTCAAATGTGAAAGTTTTCCATACAAAACTTGATTCCGATTGTTCAGTTTATGTGGCAGCTATATATTATAGTGGTCCGATCCTGTTAGTTCCGACAAATGAGCAGCTTCTTGAAGATAAAATTTAAAATTTCAAAACGATATCTTAAAAACTGAGGAACTAGTTCGTATATATCCAGACACACGGACATGGCTAAATCCACTCAGCTCAACATCTTGATCATTTAAATATATGGGCCATTCCATCAATTGGCGACATGGTTTTGTACCCGTTCTCCGATTTTGACCAAACTTTAGAATATCATAATATAGACCAATAGAAGAATATCTGTTAACCTTTTAGTGGTCAAAGTTGCTTCATTGTTTTTTGGCGCGCACTTCAAATTGAGATCAAACAAAAAAAATGACTTTTTCTTTTATTTTTTAACGACCTCAAAATTGAATGAAACAAACTCTTAAGTTATGTAAAAAAATCTCAGCTTTCTGATAAAAATATTTTCAAAATCCAAAAAAATTTTCAAAATCCAAAAAAAAAACTTTTTTTTTTTCAAATACCATTTTTTTTGTGCTTTTCCCCAAACTATTTTTCAAAATTGACCTTTCCATTCGTTTCCTCGTTAAATTTTACATAAGAATCAGTGTTCAAAAGTTTTTGACAAACTAATACTTTATTAGGTCTCCGACGCTACCTTCTGGGTGTTACAAACTTCGTTGCAAACTTAGACAGAAACAGAGTACATTGTTCAGGGTATACATTAAAACAACACTGACAGCTTTTCCAATTTTCAATAATAAAACAAGAAATTTTTATTATGATGTTACGGTGCAGTTTTAAAACTAACGTGTTAATGTATTTTTTTTTTAATAAAAAAATGGTTTTGCAAATATTGGACGGCTAACAACCGCAATGTTTATCTTCTATCCATTTCCATTGAGAATATTACTAAAATGACAATCAGCTGTTTACGAGAGTTTCAAGCTCGCATAGCTGCCATCTGTCACCTACAAATTTAAATCTGATTAAGCGCGCAGTAATCCGGATTAGCGCTGCCGTCTGTCAAGGCTATTGGAAATGATAACGCCAGATATTAACGAATTTTAAATATTTTTTCAACCCCCCCGGCTTGAGACGCGACCGTTAATTGAATTTAATTAATTATTCATTGTTGGGTTAAAATCGTTTCAGTCCAGGCAGCTCATAATAGCCATTTTGATTAATATTATCTTATAAGTCACACTAGCGACTGTAAACATTCGGCGATTGATCGAAAATGACAGCAACATTTTCCTAACACCTTCGTTTTTTTTTTTTGTGACGTAGTCAAGGGGAGTAAGGGTCTAATCGCCACCATTTGCTAAAATCCAATGCAAAATAGACAAAGCCAAGTCTTAAAAGTTTTGTTCTTTGGTTATCCGAGAACTAAATATATCGAGGAATTTCACCATAAAAAGTGGAGAAGAGAAAGATTAATTCTCATAGGAAATCACGGATCATTACCCCAGCAACTTAAGTAGATCCACTAGTATCTAAAGTAGCGGTTAGGTGCACTTCAGAAATTTACGTTAATTGTACCACCGACAGATGGTCAGAGAGACCTTGCCTTTCGCGTTATCCAGCAGTTCTATATGCATGATCCTGTTACTAGTAGGATTACACAAGCTTAAAACTGCTGTCTTCTAGAAAACCTAACTTGGCTACTAGCCTCATAAAACACGAAGTTGCTTGGAACACTAGAAAACCAAACAAATTTTTACGATGTCAACATTACTCACCAAGGCAATATGTACCAAATGTTGACCTTGCTAAAATCTGCTTGACTGACTGCTCTAAACTTGTAACTGCTGGATATTTAGAGAACTATAAATAAAAATGAATTCCTCAAATATTATGATTTAAACTATCTTATTAATATGTTTGGAGCTGTTTTCCGAACTTAACTAGCGATAATTATTTCAAAAATGTACTTAGTTTAGGAACCTAACCTTGTCCACGAATATTAGCGCTCGGTACAAGATTTCATTGTTTATCTCGAAGTCCATTTTTACAGTTTGAACATGCTTTCGAAACCTAACGGTTTACACTGAAAATAGGTGTTCCATTTATCGTATTCTGGGAACCTAATAATGGATTCGAAATTCATGAAAGGCTGCAGAACGGCTCATGCAGCCAATTAAATCCATCATTTTGACGTAGTTTTTCAAAGAAATTGAAACAATAGAAGGAAATCAATATGGGAAATAAAAATGTGTATGAACTGAATATCTCAGCAGAGGTTTACAACACGATTTTTCACGATTCTCCTTAATTTTAGATTACTCTAATTAAAAGCCATCTCGAACTAAACTCTCGCCCTTAGTAAGGCTATTTCTTTACTAGTTTTAAGGATTTTATCTGGTTCCTTACCTTATCAGTTCGCTTATGTCGAGGTTAAGAATCTTACCTTGTATCAGTTGTAGAAAATATCTGTTAGAGGCTTTACACTTCATTCTTGATTTTCCCACCTTTCCGAGATCAAGGCGTACTAACCACGAAGCTCATATTTTCAAACATTTTGTTAATGTAGATTTGTTTGAACCTCTTGGTATTTTGTGGACTTAAGATTTAATTGGAGAAGTTCTAGTCTTCCGACAAAGGTATGTATACAGTAATCCAAGTGCCTTTTCCTGGGTAATCTTTCGAGCCTTGCCTAAACTTTATGCAACTAGTCAATTTTGGATGATTTCTTACTTTTATGGGAGGTTATTGGCATTGCTGACCCCACTGCAGAATAATCCCGTCAAAAATAGCATTTATCCACACCAACACGTATACGAACAAGCGAACAAAATATAGTGATGTAAGTTGCAATCTTCAATGCAAATTTCTATTAGTGTAACATTTCCTATAAAAAGGGCCCTCAACAAGAGCATTTACACCACCTCTCTGGAACTCGGTGCCTAATTGCATCTCTGCCTGCACTTTGCACTCAACCTGCTGGCAGCAGTCGCTCACTTAAAAACATAAAATGTATTCCATTACAGCCTTAAATAAAATATGAAACTGTTACAATCCTTTCCAGCGTTGCTGTCGTAGTTGTTATTGTTATTGCATGCAATTTAACAGTTGATGAATGAAGTGTGTAGGCGAAGATTTAATGGTTGTAAGCGGCGGCTTCACTTGACCCCTACAACCCTTCCCATTGGATGGCTGACCCGCCGAGCAAACCTAACCATTAATGTTGAGCTTTAAAGCACCGTTAGTTTCACGCATTTCACTTCACAATTTAGATGAGTGAGGGCACACGCATTACCACAAACGTATATTATATAGTTATACATATATATATGTATATATATACTATATATAACGAGGTCTGTGATGACGCGTGGTTGGCTATTTATCGTTGTTGTTGTTGTTTATATTCTTGCTATCTAGCTGTTGGCATTAGGTTTAATGGCAGTTAAGTGGCATTAGCCGCTGCTTATGCCGAGATTTAAATGCTTAAATTATTTTAAGTTGCACGCACTTAACAAATAGTCTCTCATATTGCCGCCCCAAACCGCCCACGCGCATGCAAATATTGTACTGTTATTTGTATAGCTAAGTGTTTAAATAACTATGATGGACTGAGAGATGAGAGAGTAGAAACTGTAGAAGCTATTAACGTTTGAAATATGAGCGCATTTGCTTTGCAGCATTTAAAAGTAATCAAGTTGTAATGAAAAGTCGTTTAAATACTTACTTCAGTTTGAAGTAGTTCTCGGTAATAAAGTAGTAGTCGTTTGCTCGGTGTTTAAGCGTCTAAATCAAAGTTCATCTCTCTTCGTTTAATATTCTAAGTGATGTTATTGTTGAGTTAATAGCAGTATCTGCTTAAATGGTGAATTGTTGTTGTTCGAATTGATAGAAAAATATCTGAAGTACGATAATGAAGCTAAAGTAAACTGTCCTTTTCACGTAAAATATCATTTGTGTTCCATAATTCTCAGCAAATTTTCAAAATTTGAATCTTACAAATACAAACCAGTTTATACGCTCGCAGCATGTTGCAATTCAAGGTAACATTGAACATACCCACTGTGCCCAAAAAATAAGGTGACATTGTATTTATTTTGAAAATTCTTTACTGATTCTTCCAAATCAAATTCATCCCCTTCAAAGTAATCTCCTTTCGATGCAATGCACTTATGCCAACGGATTTTCCAATCTTCGAAACACTGGTTGTAGTCACTTTCCGGCATAGCCTTCAGTTCCGTCTTCGAAGCGGCTTGAATCTGCACAACACTACGATAATCGAAGAAAACAGTCAACATGACCTTGATTTTTAAGCGACTTTGGCGCGATTTTTTTGATCTCGGCTCTCTTTTGACACGATATTCGCTCGATTGATCGGTTGTTTCGGGATCGTAAGCATAGATCCAAGTCTCATCGCCAGTTATAATGCATTTCACGACACCCTGGTAGTCGGAAAGCATCGTTTCACACACTTCAACGCGATGCCTTTTTCCAAAAAATTCAATGTTTTTGGTACCAGTCGAGATTTGACGCGCTTGAGGCATAAAACATCCTTCAAAATGGTATTGGCTGAGCAATTCGATATGCCAATTTCATCATCTAATTGTTAATCGACGATTTTTCAACGCCAAATCTTTGATTTGTTGAACCTGAGCTTCGTCGGTTGAGGTTGATGGTCGCCCTGGACGCTCTTCGTCTTCGACACGCTTATAAACATTTTTTTTAGACATAGCCTCATCACCAAAGGCTTTCTGCATCATCCTCAGCGTATCCACAGCAGAAAATTGATTTCGTAAACAAAATTTAATGCAAATTCTTTGCTCAACAAATTTCGACATCGCAAAAAACGAAAAACTCACTTTTAGCAGCTCACAAAACAACACGTATCTCAAACACTAATTAATATAATTAATTATAATCCGAATTCTCCTCTTCTTACAGAGTCTATTACTGAGCGAATTTGGCTATTATATCTTGAATGCCTTAGGAGATTTGAACATAAACTTACAAGAGGGCGGAGGCAGGCCAATTTCTTTAAACCCTGCTTTTCACACGGAAAACCCCAGAAATTGTAAATAAAACGTAAACTATTTAATTATTCATCAATATTTAAATTGCCACCTTTAAAGTCGTATCCGAACAGATATAATACACTAATGCGAACGATTTTAAAGTCTTCGAAACACTTTTCATAAGCACTTTTTGGGATGGTTTTCAGCTCTTTGAGGGAAGCAATTCAGCAATTTCAGTTTGGGGAACAAAGAAAACTCACGCGGAGCCAAATCTGGTGAATGCGGTCGTTGCGATGGTATTAATTTTGTTGTTGGCTTTAAGTTCGGTCATAATCGTACTTTTTAAAAAAACTAAGCTTTATCGGAACGAGTCGAGGAATAGCGCGTTTCATACCGAAACTATCCACCAAAATCATTCGAACGGACTCGCGAGAGATTTCGAACTCTCTTGCCATCTCTATAACACTTACCGGACGATCATTCAATATCCTTCACTTTTGTAATATTTTTATCAGTTGAAAACATCGAAGGCCGTCTAGAACAAGGCTTGGCTTCAACGTTCTCTCGACCGTCTTTGAAGGCTTTCTGCCACTCGTATTCTTGTGGTTTTGAATCACCGTAAGCCTGTATAGAAATACAAAATTTTAGACAAGGTCTTTGTTCATAAAATGACCCCAGTTTGTAAGACATGCCCGTCTCTCTCGTCTATATATATGTAAACTGGTCCTTCATTTATGAGATATTGATCCAAAATTTTATACACGTATTTTTCTCTCCCAAAGAGCTGCTTATTTATCGGGACTGCTAATGTTGAACCCCTACAGCAGATGAATGATCGGAATAAACTTTCTATATGGACACTTTTTTATTACAGACTAAGGAATTTATTTCTGCAATTCTTATCGCTTTCTTGAACACATACTCGTAGTACTTATTAATTTTAAATAGACTTGTCAGGCATACGAACAGAAACTGCCATTATCCCCTAGGGGGCGCCAACAGTGCAAAACGATAGATAAATGCCATCAGAAACGCTACTTGGCCAACTGAGGCATCAGTCAATATCTCTACCAAATCACGCTTCTATATGATAACTGCGCTTTGTTTGCTTCGTGCATGACATTGGTAAGCCGAACTAAGTCAAGGGTCATTTTCGGAAAGTGTTGCTTCGAAAAAATGCAGCTCAGGCGCGTCGAATGATTGTAGAAATGGTGAACATTGAGTTGTCTAAATAAAAATATTCTAGTACCGCCCTAATGTAATGATTATTTAATTTAATTACAAATATAAACAAATTAATTATTTTAAAACTATTTATAACGAATAAAATATCTATTAAATCGTGCGATGAAGGATATTTTGTAAGCA
>JAPZAG010003150.1:0-12158 GCA_027475135.1 Bactrocera correcta | reverse complement strand
AAGTGAAATAAGTCCTTTTTCTTTAATGACGTAGACACAACACCGCGCCAATCGTTTCTTCTTTTAGCAATTTGGCGCCAATTCGAGATACCAAGTGCATCCATATGGACGAAATTACTTAGCCATCGCAGTAGCTGTCTCTTAATTCGCTGAACTATGTTATTGTCGTCGTATATCTGATAAAGCTCATCATTCCATCGAATGCGATATACGCCGTGGTCAAGGCGCAAATTATGTACCATAAATCTTTCTTTTTTTAATTCGTAACGTCGACTCTTCAGATGTTGTCATCGTCCATGCCTCTGCGCCATATAGCAGGACAGGAATAATGAGTGAATTATTGAGTTAGAAGATTGGCGAAACTATCTACGACTTCGAAGTTATGATTGTCAATAGTGACAAAGGAGCCAAGTCGCGAATGCGACGACTGTTTGTTTGATGACAGGATATATAATACGTCTTGCCATCGTTCACCACCAGACCCATTTGCTTCGCTTTCTTATCCAGTCTGGGGAAAGCAGAACTATCAGCGCGAGAGTTGAGGCCAATGATACAAGGTCTGTCTCAAAAGAATCAGGACTGTTAAAAAAACAACAAAAAATTAATATTTTTCAAAAGTTATATTTTTTTATTCAAAGTAGTTTCCTTGTGCTTCGATACAGCGTTTAACCCGGTCAATTAGCATTTCAAATGAGTGTTTAAGGTCATTTTTCGGAATGCTCTTGAGAATATCGGTCGTCGCATTTTGGATAGCTGAAATGTCCTGAAACCAGTGTCCTTTCATGAGCAAATGAAGTTTACCAAATAGGTAAAAATCTCAGGGTGCCAGAACAGGTGAGTAGGGTGAGTTATTATTGGTTAATATGGAGTTTTTTGTCAAAAAATCAGTGAAAAGCGTCGACCGATGACACGGCACATTATCGTGCACGATATTGTGGTCGGGCACGACGAATGCGTGACAAAAGGCGCCTAATAATACCAAGGTAAAACGCAGCATTAATCATTTGGCTAGGTGGGACGAACTCTCGGTGTACAATACCCTCGGAATCGTAAAAACAAATTAGCATTGTCTTCATTTTTGACTTCTGACGACAACTCCTTATCGGTGACTTCTGATCGTCACCGAGGTCCTCATGATCTTCTTTGAATCGCTTAAATCACTCTTGCACATTACTACGGGATAGGCACTGATCACCATAAGCTTTTTTCATGACTTGAAATGTTTCAGTAAACGTTTTTCCAAGTTTAAAACAAAATTTAATATTTGCTCTTTGTTCAAAATGCATTTTACGACCGATGACCAAAAGCTGCTGTCAATTTTTTATCGATAAAATCGAAAACTTTTATGAAATATCAACAAGAGATCACACTTTTTATTTCATATACCCACCAGAAACAGTTATATTTAAAAAGTTCTGTTTATTTTGCGACAGACTTTGACTCGCCAGCAGCTGTGCACTCTTACAGAAGATTAAACCTGCTCGATTAAGTTTTGTAGGTACTACATATTCGTACATGTATGTATGTATATCTTTTGTTCACAATTGATAAAAGAGTCTCTTTATAGTAAAAATGTCGTTTTACTGCTACTGAGGTAATTTCAAAATTACTTCTGTTAACCTGTTTAATTTTATGTTTCAAATAACAAGGAAGGTGTGGTATGGGTTTTAAATTAAATGTGATAAATACATATTTTAACTAAACATACATAGAATATAAAACTCGAAATGGCAAAAGGATTCATCTAAATGCTGTGCGAAGTCCAAAATAATTGCTTATGGAACGCACTTAAATATAAATTTCAATAAATTTTCTTAGCCTACATTTTGGGTGCAGAAGCTACAACCAGCTAAATCGAGTGCTAAAAGCAAAACAGACAAAATGAATTAAGATCTTTGAAGCTTGGGGTATATAGCAAAGACTGAAAATCAAAAAGATAAGCAAGAACTGCTTAATTGCATGGAATGAAACTATACAAACCATAGGGTATAATAAAAGTCAAATTTTCGGTTTTAAATACACACATATACAAAAGCGATTAAAAGACGAGCTAAGTGTGAAAACGTGAAACGCACGCGCATCGAAAGCTTAAAAGTAGTGCTGAGACGAAAGTTGAAACGAGGAAATTACACTTTGAGGAAAAGACAGTTTTCAAAATGTGCGCAAACTATGTACGAGAGGAAGTGAAGCGATAACGGAAGAAGTGGACAACACTTAAAATGAATTGAAGGTCATTTGGGAATCAGCATTTAATTAGATTGAAGTTGACATAACCGAGCTTTGTCTCTGTGGACGTGAATGCCGAAGCTCTTGGAGACACATTCAGCCGCACACATACACAAGTGTACATACACTAATGGATATAAAACAAATGTAATATGTACATATACTTGAATGTGTCGAGCAGCCAGTCGGACAGTTGGTTAGTCAAAATGCCGCAAAGCTGGAGGTAGTGGGGGAGGAATCAAAATAGCTACATTTACTATTGAATACAATTCGGCAAGTTTCTGACGTTAGTGCCAATAGTAGAGGTGGCAAGTCCCCCTGAGTCTGCGGTCACGCATATACACTTTCCATTTAAAATGAAATGCAATGAATTTACAAAAAAGCTACTCCCAAGAAATGTGGACGAGGCAGACGCGATTACGGCAAAAGACGGCAAGTGTGTAAGTATATGTGCTATGTAAACTGTGTGGGCGTTAAAGCGCACTGGCAAGAAGCGAGCGGGTAGCTGGCATGTGTTGCAGGTCATCAACTTTGCAAAGATGTCACACAGATTTCAGTTTAATTAAACGAGAATGATTTATGGCCCCGACAAAGCACAGGACATTTTCGAATTGCTATGCGCATATGGTTGGCCAGGTGTCTGTATGTGTATGGATGCTTCATGTCACAAGCCACTTTTCGCACATTCATTCAGCAATTTCGATGGCATTTATTTATATATGTCACTCCATGCAACTATTCATATACACATTTATATGTGCATGTATTTGTGGCCACTTTTTTCGATTTTACATCTTACCAATCTTCTATGGGACCTAAGTATCGTATCTGATTATATAACTGTACAGTTGTAAGGTACTTAATGGATTACTTTCACTTAACTTATCTAAAAAATAATAAATTAGAAGTATTATTAAAGATTTTAACAAAAGCAATAGTTGTTATTCTTACTCATAAATAGACATAAATTTGGTCTGATCTTGATCGTATCTTTTATGAATTATTGGAAACCATTCGTTCCAAGATCGTTCCCTGACGTATGTAAGAGTCGTCCTGAGGTTCAATGAACTCTAGTACCTAATAGATCAAACAGTGTGTTCAAAAAATAACATTTTTTCCTTGTCGATCGAATTCGAAACTCGCTGAAAGAGCTGAAGGCCATACCAAAAAGTGCTTATGAAAAGTGTTTCGAAGACTGGAAAAATTGTTGGCAAAAGGGTACATATAGTGGGGATTACTTTGAAGGCGACCAAATAAATATTGATGAATATGTAATGTATATATAAATGACCTGGATGGGGAAACGAGTTGAAATCCAAACCTGCAAGCTGTAACGTGAGTAAAATTGAGATATCGTAATGAAACTTTTTATACATATATGTATGTATATGTGTTCTTTGGCAAAAACCGGAGAACGAGTTTGCATATACATAGGTGTAATTGAGCCACAGACGTAACTGTAATTTGGCAAAAGGGCTTGAAGAACTTCGGAAAACCTGTGAGCTAAAAATGTTCAAACTCTGAACGTGTCCCGCCATCCATTATGTTTAATATCTCCCAAACCGTAGAAGCTAATATAGTTAAACTCATTCAGGAAAAAACCCTTAACCGTCCCTTCCCGTGTTATGAAAATCGATGAAATCGGATGATAGCCACACCCAAAAAACTCTGAGGGTTTAATAGGAGCCGGCGAAGAAATTGGACGATAATCATGGCACCGCCCATCGACCGATTTTAACCAAATTCGGTTCATGCGAAATCGATCTGTACCATCTGGTGTCTAAAATAACACGTTCATTTACATTTCTTATACTAACATCTCTGATATCTCAGCTTTTCACCGAGCTAGAGACAACTATTTTCCCTTAATCAATTATTAAGACGTATAGTTTTTTAAAACTGTACAAATTATTCAGTTTAATTATTATCTCGAGTAATTTCTTCAAATAACTTTTCTATTTCAGGGCTCACGTCTGGCATTTTATCTGAGTCTGTTCCCAATCTAATGATATATTTTAAACTCCTACCAACACATTTAAAGACTGATAAAAACAATGAATCAGTGAATTTCATCAACTATTTAGAAAGGTATTTTAAATATGTTCTCAAGGTCTGTTTTTCAGGTCAGATGGTCTCTTTTCAATAATTGAAATTGATTTCATCAGCACTGGAAATTCAGATGGTATTTTAGAACTAACAATACAGGGCTTCCTGAGTGAAGAAGAAGAAGTTCGAAAAACTTTTGAGATATTGAAACTTAGTGAGAAAAAACTACTTTAAATTAAATAATTGAAACTTATCGAGTCTCTGCTAGATCTGCGAGTCCGCATATAGTATGTACAACAAAACCCCTGAATATTTTCGAACTTACGCTCAACTAACCGTGTTCTGCTCCAATCACAGCAGGGGTTTTTTTTTTTGTTGTTGTCGAAGGGGGAATCTTCTAAAGATACTGGCAGGGTGAGGCTGGCAGCATGCACGATTCATATTGTTCGCTAGAGTACACCTCATTCGGGACCACGCCCAGCCAGTGTTTGTTCACTACGCTGAACTTGCGAAACAGTATGCCTACGTACTAAACCCTTAACTCCGGCTGCTATAACTTGTATTCGGACCTGCGGGACCGCCGTTAAGCACTACTTCGCAGGACCGAGCTGGGCGATAACTGCCTCTTCACGACCTACCTCCAGGGTTATTCACATGGTCTTATGCTTCTGCGCTGCCTCTCCTTCATCCTGAGTTCCCGGAGCGCTATTGCACTCCACTCTTTCATTTTAGCCCACACCAGCTGTGATCGCAGCATGTGACTAACTATGTTGTCGGGCGTCATCCTTTCATCTGTTAGCTTTTCGATGGTCTCTCTCTCCGTTGCATACCTCGTGCAGGAGAAGAAGATGTGCTCTGCGTTTTCTGCGGCATTTCCACAGAAAGAACAGTGTGTTTCGTCATCATGGCCAAATTTGTGCAGGTATTCCCTGAAACAGCCATGGCCCGATAAGAACTGGGTTAAGTAGAAATCTGTCTCCCCATGACGTCCGTCAATCCAGGCCGGTACATTCTTTATAAGCCTATATGTCCATCTTCCTTTATCTGCCGCATCCCGTTGCTTTTGCCACTCCTCGAGACTTGTCTTCCTCTCGTTTTTGCGCTCGTCGGCCGTCAGGCGCCTATGCATGGCTTTTGTTCGCCTCGTGCGACACCGTTCTAAACGCACAGGCAACTCTAAGGGCGCATAGCCTGGACACAGATTTGGCCATATTGACACAGGTTTTTTGACGAAGGGCTGTCCCCCATATCGGAACTGCGTACATAAGCATTGATAGGCTAACTTTAGCCAGCAGAGCTCTTCTACTTTGACTTGGGCCACCAATGTTTGCCATGATTCTCGACAGGACCGCAGTCACTTTAGCCGCTTTACCACAGGCCTTTTCAATGTGCGCCTTGAAATTGAGCCTCGTATCGATCATAACTCCAAGGTACCTCAGTGAATTTTGTGTTACAACGTTGTATCCATCAATGTTCAGAGTCACCGTTTCTAGCTTTTTTCTGCTCGTGATGAGAACTGCCTCTGTTTTTTCACCTGCAAGCTGCAGTTTGTTTCTCTTGGATTTTCGACACGGTCTCATTGCATATGATCTGTATCTGCAAGAGTTCTTTAGCTACGATCGTTACGGCAATATCGTCCGCATAGCCAATTATCTGTGCTTCTTTTGGCAGCGGTAATCGTAACACCCCGTCGTACAGCACATTCCAAAGTAGTGGACCTAGAACGGAGCCATGTGGTACACCATCTGTCACCGTGTAGGTTTTTGGACCTGCATCGGTATCGTACAGCAGTAGTCTGTCAGACAGATAGCTGCTTATTATCCTCAGAAGATACCCCGGGGTGTTTCTTGCCTCTAGTGCTCTCAGTATATGTGGCCAGTATGCCGAATTGAAAGCGTTTTTCACGTCCAGCGTAACAACTGCGCAGTATTCTTTATCTCCATACATCCATCTGGTGCCCTCTATGGCTTTGGCCGCAATGTTCGTCACTTTTCCAACTGCATCTGAGGTGGACCGATGTCTTCTGAATCCAAATTGTTTTTCAGATAACCCAGGAGATTCTTCTTCTAGGTGGCGTTCTAGGCGTGTGCAAATTAGTCTTTCCAGTATTTTGGCCATCGTGTCGATCATGCAGAGTGGGCGATACGCACTCGGCTCTCCCGCCGGTTTGTTTGGCTTTTGGAGGAGAACCAGCCGCTGTTTCTTCCAAACTTTCGGGAAAACACCTTCATTCAGACATCGTGTGTAGAGTTCGGCGAATGCCTTCTTGGTATGCCTGATGGCAATTTTCAGAGCTTTGTTCGGGATGCCATCAAGTCCAGGAGCCTTTGCGTTGCTAAATCTTTCCGCCACTTCCATTACCTCCTTCTCGTCTACAATTGGAGATTTCATCCTGGTTGGTATCGTTCTACTCATTTGTGGTTCTTGCGTTGAGAAAAGCGTTTTCACCACCTTTTCTAGGAGGATCGAACAGGTTGGCGCTTGGCTTTTACCCCCTCTGAATTTTGCCATCACTATTTTATATGCGTCACCCCACGGATTCTCGTCCACCTTCTCGCATAATTCTTTAAAACTCGAGGACTTACTTCTTTTGATAGCCTTTTTGAGTTCTTTACGTTTTTTTTGAAACTTTCTCGCAATCTAGTATGATGTGGCGTACCTTGGCTTCTTTGGCAGAGGCGTCTCGCTTTATGGCATTCACTTCTCAGTGTGCTGATCTCCTCGTTCCACAAGTATGCGGGCCTGTGGGTTATGTTGTGCCTTTTCCTACACATAGCAGCATCACAGGCCTTACTTATACGCTTAACCAGATTTTCAGCCTGTCGGTCAACGTTGGTCGCACCATCTAGGTTCCCATCCAACATAAATTTGAAAATTTCCTCATCTAACGTTTCAACCTTCCATCCTTTTTTCTGCCATTTTATAGCGCTGGGTCGAGTTTGTATTTGTTTTCGGATTTCCAGCAGGATGGCCAGGTGATCGCTATGCGTATAAAAGTCGCACACCTTCCAATTTGCAAATCGAACTAGCGTGCTGCTGGCGAATGTTATATCTATTATCGATCCACGTCCATTCTTTTCAAAATATTTCTACCGCCGGTATTGAGCAACACGGCGTCTAGCACAGAAAAGGCTTTGAGAAGAGCATTACCCCGTCTGTTTGTGTAGCTACTACCCCAGTCAATTGCCCATGGGTTGAAATCGCCTGCTATCACGTTTGGCGTGGTAGTGAGGGCGTCTCGGACTATTTGATCAAGAATTATTTCGTAGTCTCCTTGCAGCACACTCGGGGGAATATAGCAGCTGTAGAAATAAATGCCACCTATTTTCGCTCGTGTATAGTAAGATCTTCCAAGGAGCGGTTTATCTTGGAAGGCGTTACCCCCACAGGCCCATATGGCAGCTTTGTTTTCCTTGTCGGTTCCCGCATTTATGTTTTTATATTGCTCACACACTATCGCCACCTCTACCTTTTCCTCGAAGATTTTTTGCTTCAGCAGCTCTTGAGCAGCTTCACAATGATTTAAGTTGATTTGGACAACCCTCATTTCATCAGCGGCGTGTAAAAAGCCGCTTGATATAGAGGACACTTCCAACTTCCAATCCGGTGACCTGTCTCCTTTTTCCCAGTGCTTTTGCATGCCGCACACGACGGGCTTTTAGCACACTCCTTTGCGAAATGCCCCTTTTCACCACACTTAGCACAACATTTACTTCGATCATCCTGACTCGTACATGCCCTCGCCAGATGGCCGTATTCCAGGCACCTGAAACACTTTTTGAGATTCGGCTTCTCCCTTATTCTGCAGACCACCCATCCAATCTTGATCTTATGAGCGTCAAGTAGCCGCTTTGAGTCCGCTGCGGGAAGGCTGATGACTGCCGTCTATGTGCCCGCGTACGCCTGCCTCATGGTTTTGATCGCCTTTTCGTCAAAGGAATTTAGCTCTTTGATTTGTGAACGTATTGCCACTGCTATGTCTTCTTTGGTGGTTATTTCGTCCAAGTCTCGAATCTCCACTGATACTTCGTGGGTTAGAGCTCTTATTTGCGCCTGGTCGCCCAGAACCTTGCATATTTCCTTTTCATATGCTCCCGTGTCCATCTGGGCCTTCTTCATTTCCAGAAGTATTTCGCCTTTTACCGTCTTCCGGATCCGCGAAACGTTTTCTCCAAGCTCTTTCAGAGCATCTTCCTTTTTGACGGCTCTAAGCATATCGCTGTACGACATGCTTCCAGTGCGCGCAATGATAATTGCATCGGGCCTCGGACGTGGAGCACACACGCAGGGTGCTACGGAGTGTAGGTGCACAACAACATCATTATGCCATCATTTTCCTTGCGCATTTCACTATTTTCGTTTCCGTTGAGGGTTGTATGTTGTTGAGGCGTTCATGTTTGTCCGCCCATCACAACTGCTTTGTAGCCGGCCAGCACATTGTGGTTTCGTGCGTTAAGCAGCAGCATAACACGCAACCGCAGAGCCATTAATGCGGCTCAGTAGCCACACTTTTGCGACCGGCCAACGGCTCGTGAGCGTACATCCATACAATTGACTTTTCACAGCCATGCGTGGCAGCGGTTGATATGTGCCATGCGGCTGCTAGTGGCTGTTGATGGCTCTAAGGTTGAAGTTAAAGTTTAAAGAAGCTAAACCTGTACTTACGCTGTCTATACACACACACTTGTCAGAGTCAATATGTGCGTCTCGGTGTTGTAAGCCCGGTCTTACCGCCTCGATGCCTGTAATCACTCGCTGCTGTAAGTTGATTAGCCTTGTCGGAGTGCATAATCATATACACAAGTATATAATATATAGTTTATACAATACTCTCTGACATATATATTCATACTTATCCCTACACACATTTCCGCTCTCGAGCGTAACATTTCAGTCGAAATGCTGATTTTTCGGTGATACGATTAAAAGCGTACAGCCGCCAGGCAACCGCAAAGAAAGGCGGCACACGAATGCATTCAAGCGAAACGCTTTGTGGAAATTTGGAAAGTGAAAATGACAAAGAAAGCGTAAAGGAGGAAATTGTAAGTTCCGATAAACTAACCAAGCAGCCGATAAGCGCTGAGCAGGAAGCTTATTGAGCACTAACGTTGCAAAACGAGCTAACCGTTGTGGCGCCAGCGGAAAGGACTTTCATTTTCGTGCACAGTGCTGAAACGAATAGGTATAGTAATTGATTGAAGCGTGAAGTACAGATTTGGGGTAAACAGGGTCAAAGATCTGTTTTAAATAATATTTATGAATTTAAAGGCAATTTTAATACAGGTAATTGTGCTGTAGAGTACTAAATATGGGGTATATGGATGCATCCAAATAAAGCTTGTAATAATCGGTTGATATTATATTATATTATATTATATTATACAATTGTTTTACTTTTTATCTACTGGCATTGGAACTACAGAAGAGCAGAATATTGCATGCAGGTTATTTTATTCATTTCTGCTCTAACTGTTGTGAAATTTCAATATTTATAAAAACCAAACTGTTTGTATGATCTCCCCAAAGGAAACGATTTTTTTCCTTTATTCTATTAAGGTACCCTGCAAATTCCCAGCCATAAATCCTTTGAAGACATATTTGTCCCCCAAGAGATTGGAATTAATTTTAATTCAGCGAGCGGTTCGGTTTAAGAACACTAAATATTTTAACTGATAACTCAATCTCTTAATAAGCATAAACTTAAGAGGAATATTTGTACTACTGTGAAGTTGAATTGTAGACTAGCATATGGGTTAGTATTCATTAATTAAAAATCCTCTCGAAATTACTTAAAATATGTCAGCTGACGAAACAATAGTAATTAGAGATTAGCTTAATCTCATTTTTCAAATAAAGTTACGTAGACTCATTTAAAGTTTGGCAATTGTTTCCAACACTCTAGTTACTTTACTACACTCAAGCTGAGCTTGTACCCCAAATTGTGTCTCTAAGAATGCATCTTTATTAAAAAATTCGCCAAAATCCACGTAAACTTATATCACTTTGTGTATAAGATAACAATGAAACAAAAGGAACTGCGTATGGTATGACCTGTCGTCACGACCTTATTTTTAGCACTAACTTAAATTCGCAAGGAGCGGCAAGTATATTATACTTGTGTAGGCACATGTACTAAAAATGCAATGCTATTAAATACACACCAATAGGTAATGCACTTTATGTAGGTGCGAATAGGTAGGCTTACACTTAATATGTAAATATATATGTATACGTAACTGGGGTATTATACCCTACGCAATATCTCAAACTTAAACATCATCCCCGGCTGAATTCTCGCGGTTCAGAATTTCTTCGTGTATTCCGGCCAGCGTTTCCAAAAGTTTTCGAACATTCCTTGCAAGCGATGGCTCAGGGCGGCAATTGATTGGTCTGCCAATTACATTACTGCTTACGAGATTATAGCCGATTTAACAACATAAAAAAATTAAAGCTTGAAATTTACCACTGTTTGTATCAAAGCTATTTCTTAAAACATTACCCAGCCAGCGTAGCCGCTGTCTTTTAATTCGCTGAACAATGCCAATGTCGTCATATAGTATATCTCATACAGCTCATCGTTCAATCGAATGCGATTAGTCCAAGAATTATTCTATGTTAAGTTTCGAGGCTGACACTGTTGCTGCTGTTAATACTGGTTCCAAGATAGATGAAATTATCTACGACTTCAAAATTATGACTGTCAACAGTGACGTGAGAGCCAAGTCGCGAGTGCGGCGACTGTTTGTTTGATTACAGGAGATATTTCGTCTTGCCCTCGTGCACTGCCAGACCCATCTGCTTTGCTTCTTGCCCAGTCTAGAGAAAGCAGAACCAACGGCACTGATGACATCAACATCTTATAAAAGATTGTACCTGCTGGATTAAGTTCTGCAGCTCGAATTATTTTCTCCAGCAGCAGGTTGAAGAAGTCGCACGATAGAGAGTCGCCTTGTCTGAAACCTCGTTTGGTATTGAACGGCTGGGAGAGATCCTTCCCGATCCTGACGGAGCTTTTGGTGCTGCTCAACGTCAGTTTACACAGCCGTATTAGTTTTGCGGGGATACCAAATTCAGACATCGCGGCATAGAGGCAGCGCCTTTCCGTGCTGTCGAAAGCAGCTTTGAAATCGACGAAGAAGTGATGTGTGTGTCGATTCTCCTTTCATGGGTCTTTTCCAAGATTTGGCGCATGGTGAATATATCGTCGGTTGTTTATTTTCCAGGTCTAAGGCCCCGCTGATATGGTTCAATCAGTTTGTTGACGGTGGGCTTTAGTCTTTCATACGATACGCTCGATATAACCTTATACGCGATGTTAAGGAGGCTTATCCCACAGTAGTTGGCGCAGATTGTGGGTCTCCGTTTGTGTGGATTGGGCAGACCACGCTTAAATTCCATTAGCACAAATACCGCGGCGACTAATAAATCGGTCGTAAACGTTTATGAAGGATCTCGTTCTGAAATCCTCAGCTAGTTCTAAATGGACTGTTCGTGAGACCATACAGACGAATATAGCTGCATATGTCCTAGATGTTGTAGTTGATCGTCTACTACCAATGCGGACATGGTACGGACCACAGTAATCTAGGCCGCTGTTTGAAAAAACTGGAGCCGGAAATACGCGTTCACGGGGTAACAAAGCCATTTGTTAATTCTGGCAAAGAATTCGTAAATGTCTTCGACACACGGTACATTTCCATATGAATGACTTTAATTGCGAGCGCGCTGGATGCTACCATGAAGACATTGTCTATGGGATTCAGCAATTATTACGTTAGCAAATGAGGATGGAGTCATGTGTAGAAGTTCACGCAAGTGAGGAAAGTTCTCTGATCCCCATTCACTTGGGAGTGGCCAGAAACGATTTTTTACATATGACTCAACGC